>RJWH01006317.1:0-57240 GCA_004363575.1 Solenodon paradoxus
CCCCCTCATCCCCACACCCTCCAGTGCCCCTGCTCCTGAGTGACAGGTGGTGGTCACATGAACTAAGGTGGGCTTTCTCCTCTGCTGCCCCAGCCTCTGGCGGATGGTTCCTCCAACCCCTCTCTGCATGAAAACCTCCAGCAGGCTGTCCTGCCGAACCAGCTGGGGGAGGCGTCCCCTTCCAGCAGCCTGGGCAGCCTGAGCCAGGCCGACAAGGACGACTGCAGCTCCTCATCCAGCATCCACTCGGCCACCAGCACCGACAGGGTCCTCAGGCGCACCTTCCTCCAGGCCAGCAGCTTTTCAGAAGTGCTGACCTGCGAGAGGTAAGGAGGGCGGGAGGGGTGAGGCTTTTGTTTCCTTGGAGCAGACGAGCGGATCAGGTCATTGTCGCAGAGGACTGGGTGGCCCAGTGGGGTTGAGCAAGTAGTGGGCTGCAGCGCCCACCTATCTGCAGGCTGGCCAGCGGGGGTCTCGTGCAGTCAGTCCTGAGCCCCGGGGAGAGCTCCGGGCCCCCGCTTTAGCCAGTGGCTTGCACAACAGCCGGCACTGGGGGGGCGGCCTCTGTGTGCGGGGGCAGTGCTGGAGACTTGCCTGCTCACCGCTGTGTCCCTGCTGTCCAGCGGGACCAGCTCGGTGATGACCGATGAATGAATTCCCCTGAGCAAGCAGACCAGGCAGGCGCTGGGACTGCCCCATTTTATGGCTGATGCAGTGAGACACAGACAGGCCAAGTGAGTTGCCTCAGGTCACACAGTAGGTGAGCGGTGGAACAGACTTGACCCCACCACCCGACCCACAGACCCTGCACTCTAAATCACCACCCTACCCAGCTCAGAGCAGCGCTGGGCCCCTGACAGACTCCACAGTGTCCTCCTGGCAGGTGGCGCCTTGGTCTGCCCGCAGGTCTCGGCTCTGATGCTCGAGAAGTCCACAGCGGCCAGGCTGGGCGAGCCAGGCCCGGCCGCGGCTGCAGGAAGCGGATCTGAGCCTGGGGTCCACTCTGGGGGCGGCCCCGGGGAAGAGGGACTGGACGGGAGACGGCTTAGCCCAGCCCACCGGCTGCAGAGGACTGTGGTGAGCGCTGAAGCTCAGAGCATGACGGCAGTTTGCTGAGGATGTGTAGTTGTGTCTGTGCAAGGAAAACGGTGCCAGGCCTCCACCAGCACCTGCCCTGTGACTGTGACCCCGCTTTGATTTCTCTGACCCTCACTGTCCTCGGGCTCCTCATCTGTAAAGTGGGCGTGAGAGAGTCTGCCCTCAGCACTAAAGAAAACTAGGAAGGTGCTAGGAGGAGTGATTTCCGTTTCGCCCGCCTTCCGTCTCCTCCTGTTTTGTCCTTCCTGCCACCACGACCGTTCCCTTCTGGTCGGGGCTGGGTTGCCGATAGCTCCTGTGACGCCTTCCCAAGCCCACAGGGCTCTCGGAACCTCTGACGCTGCAGGAGTTCACATCTAGAGCCATGACGCCTTCACCGCTTGTGCTGTGCAGGGCTGTCGCCCCCGCCGCCTCCTCCCCGCCCCTTACACAAAAGTACCACTTCTTTTCTCTCGTGACTTCTCAGTGTGGACCTTGACCTGTGCATCTATAACCTTCACCTCAGAGACCTGCTGCGCCTGGACACGGCACTGCGGCAGGAGAAGCACCTGGTAGGTGCGGGTGGGCGCGTCCCGGGCAGGGGACAGAGCTCCCTGTGCACACCCGCTGCCCCAGGACTCGGGGGACCCTCGGGTACAGCCGAGCAGCCGCAGGGAAGGAGAGGGTGTTTGACATCCAACCACAGCCTGGAAAAGCAGTGTGCCAGGCGGGGCCTGCCCGCAGGGCACTCCCAGTGGAGACGGGGCCAGGGGACATTAGAGGACAGTGGTCTTTCTGCTGTTTGTCAAAGAGGGAGGAAGCAGGCAGGACTGAAGGCAAGCGGGCAGCAAGGAAGAGAGGAGGAGGAAACACTGCATTTGTTCACTTGCTGATTTTAGCTGCTCCTCCCAGTCCCAGGCGTGACCCCAGGTCCGGGGCTGCAGTGGACTGCGCCCCAGGCACAGACTTAACCCCTGAGCCACCAGGGCGCACGAAGCCAGCAGTCTCTGTAAAGGCATGATGACAGCAAATGCAGTTGACCTGAACAAAACTGTTTGAAATGCACAGATCCACCGACACACAGATTCTTTCAATAAATATGTAAATGTATTTTGTCTTCCTTATGATTCTCTTAGTAACATGTTCTCCTCTCTAGCTGGCTTTGTTGTGAGATCACAGTGTAGAGTGCATAAAATATACCAGCTGTGTGTTCGGCGACTGTTGATGGTGTCAGTAAGGGTCCGTGAAGCTACCAGGCGCTAAGCTTTGGGGGGAGTCCAGAGTTAGAGGTGGATTTCAGCCTGTGAGGTCCGCGCCCACCCGGTATCGTTCAGCGGTCCCGTCGCACTTGCGAACACTCTCTTTGCCCAGCACTTCCTGGGTCCCAAGCCCTGCGGTGCTGGAGCCTAAGGGAGGGTCTGCTTTCTGTCTTGGTTCTGGGAGACATGAGGCCCCCTGCCCAGACCCCTCCGCTGAGAGCGCCTGTTCTGGAAACGGGAGGATTGTCCCAACGTCCTGCACGCGCCGAAGGTCAAATTCAGATTGAATGTGTGCTGACCAGGCACAGAAGCGCGGTCAAGAGGCCGATGCATGAGGCATCACAAAGAACTGGCCGTCCGTGTGTGCCGCAGAGCCAGAAGCGCTCGGTCCTGACTAGAGCCGCTCGCAAACCCCCACGGGCGTGTGAGTGTCGACACAGACGCAGAGGGGACTCCGTGCGGGCCTGGGAGGTGGTCCTGCAGCCCCTGGACCCCCGAAGGTCGACAAATGAATTGCAACTAGACCACGCCTCGTACAGAAATTAGCTCAGAATGGGTCACGTGCTTAAATGTAAGTTACACATCTTTTTAAAAAACCCGGACTTTCAGATCTTCGAGCAAATCTTTAGGCTCAAGACCTAGACAAAGTTCTGAGACTTCACGCTAAAAGTAGGACCCACAAAGGGAAAAGTAATCAGTTGAACCTCGTCAAAATGAGAAACTTCTGCTCTGCAAAAGACTTTTGGATGATGAAAAGACTCAGAGAAATATTCACAAACCACATACAACCCAACACTACATATTATATGTACATGTCTGTGTAAGTACACACACACACACACACACACACGTGTAATCTCAAAATTCAAGAGAAAAAAGCAAGCAACCTTATTAGAAAATGGACAGAAGACATGAGCCACTGTTTCTCCAGAAGAGGACGTGCAGTTGGCAAGCAAACCCATTAAAAAGATGTTCGACACCGTAAAGCTTCGAGGAAGGCACAGCCCAGCCCAGCGCGCTGTGTCCACGGCAGCCAGATGCGGGCGAGCGTCGCTGCAACCAAGGCCGCGGCGAGACTGAAAGAAAAGACAGGCTGAAGCAGCATGCAAGCAGCGTTTATGGGGGAGCGCGCCCCGGCGGGCGAGGGTCACGGGTCTCACGATGGAGGCCATGAAGTCACACCCTCCAGGAGGGAGGGCGCATTTTTAAAGTGTCAGGAGGGGAGGAGACAAGCAACGGTTCCTTGTTTTATTTTAAGTCTCCCCTTTTGGGGTCTCCGGCTCCCCGAGTGACCTGAGCCGACCTCACAGCGAGGACGTGGTGACAAGCCACCACTCGTGCACTGCTGGCAGGACGGCGGGGTGTCTGCCTGGAAAACAGGCCTGTCCCCACAGCCAAGCTTGCAGCTACCAGAAGGCCCAGCAATTACCGTCTCGGGCGTTTATCTTAGAAAACTGACATCCACACAAAAACCTCCGCTTGAACGTTCACGGCAGTTGTTTCCGTAACAGCCCAACCTGGAAATACCCAGGTGTCCTGTCACAGGTGAGCGGCTGAACAGAGTGGAGACAGGAACGCGGAACCTCCCTGGGTGCCCTGGCCTCTGGGGAGGTCTTCTTGGTTTGGAGGGGTCGGCAGCAGCTGAAGCAGATGACTTACACGTCCCTACCACCATCCCTGCGATTCTCTCCGCAAGGAAGCAGCGTCTCTTAACTGTGTGCGCGTGTGCGTGTGTGCGTGTGTGTGTGTGCGTGTGTACATAGATTTTTTTTTTTTAAATGAAAGATGCAGACAGGGATGAAGGCAAGTAAGCAAACAGGCAAGAAGAAAGAGAAGGAAGAAGCACTTTATTTGCTTTATTTAGTTGTTGGTCTTCACTGTCCTCTCCAGCCCCGGATGCAAACCTGGAATGTGTCCAACTGATGCCTCACTAGGGGTCACCGTGTATTTTGACTCACATAGAAATGGGGAACTTGGGTGGTGCTGACACAGAATACGCATCTATCAATTTTTATTGATGAATGAATGACGAAATAAAATAATTTTCTTTACAAGCTGTAGGAAAATGCAGTCAAGCCGTTGTCTTGATTTGTAATCTGAGGTCTTTTCCTGTAGCAAAAAGGATGTGTGTGTGGAAAGAGAGAGGGAAACAGAGAGAAAGAAAGAGGTGAGAGGGAGAGAGAGGGAAAGAGAAACCATTGCTTAGTCTTCCTCATCATTATGTCTCCTCTTTTGGCAATAGATGTTTATTCAGATTTTGAAAATGGGTCTCCTTGATCTTTTTCCCAAAAAGAAGCCTGATGACGAATTATACCAGAAGATTATTTCAAAACAAGAAAACGTAAGTAACTCTTTAGTCTGTGTTTCAGGGTAGCTGAAAAATTGTTATAATTTGTAGACCATAATATTATGATATAAGAGTATTTAAGTGTTTTTGCTTTTATGCATATTATACGTTGTTTATTGCAACATACACATTTTAATATCATTTAATGATATTTAATGTGTACAAATAGAAAAATAACTTTGTGTTTCTTCAAATGTGAAAAAAGATTGGAAGCAGTACAAAGAAATATTGGCCATACCCACCGCTCGAAGAGAACTACTGTTGATGTTATTTTCTATACAAGCATGGGATTTTTTTTTTTTTGTAAGGAAAGGTACAGGCAGGAAGAGAGAGGAGGAAGGAGCACTTCATTCATTTTCGCTTAGGTGTTTGCGTTAGTTGTTCCCCCGGCCTTGGGTCTTGAACCCGGCACCTTAGGGATGCGTGTGGGACCATGCTCAGGGTGTACGAGACCGCTAGGCAGCCAGAGTGCACACCCAGGATGTGTTTAAATATGTGACTTGTTTATGGTTATAGCTGTTTATATTACTTCTCCTTCTACTCAACCTTTTACACAAAATTGGTATAGTTTTATGGTTGGCACAGAGGCAGGCTTAGGAGCCAGACTGACGGAGGCAGACGCCGGGGTTCTGCTCGTCACAAATCCCCAGAACCCCAGGTTCTTCTCTCGGGTAGTGGGAGAGCATCCCTGCCCTGCCCTGTTACAGAAGGGCCGTGAGGAATGTGTGTGACACGTTAGGTCCTCCATACAGGAGAGCTGCCGTCGTCCTCACCACCATCCACCGCCGGCGTCACGATCAATATCATTGCCACCTTGATCATTTGATTCCTCCGTGGTTTCTGTCAACATCCTCCCACCCTCACCATTACTCTAATCATTCTTGCCCCCACCTCATACCATCCCCGGCATCTTCGTCGCTTCCTCATTCTCTCACCAGCCCACATCTTCATCATCACCGTTCTCATTAGCACCATCGCCAGCGTCAGCATCATCTCATCACCACAAACGTCACCATGCGTCACAGGCATGATTATGCTCCTCCTTAGGCCACCATTGCCTTCATCTTCACTGTCATGTCACTGCCATCATTCTCATGGCTACCATGTCCCCTGATCTCTTCGCGATAGTCATCACTACTGTGAGATGCGGGCTGGGGTGGGAACAGATGGTTCTTCTGGGGGAGACGGTGGGGCAGGGGCTTCTCCTAGCTGCCTTCTGGTCACGGCAGCGCCCTGTGTGATGTGCCTTCAGGGGCTCCCACTCAGAGCTCCGGGGCTGATCCTCCTTCCACCCTGCGTCAAGACCCTCTGCCCAGCTCTGTGTCCCAGTCCCTCTGCGCGGACCCTCTGCTGCTTTCAGAGCTACTCCTGGGTGGCCCGGTTCTTCCCAAGGGTCCACCCTTTCCGCCTCGGCCTGCTCTCTGCTGAGGCTGGGAGTCCCGAATCCGAATCCGAATGAGGCTCTGAACCCTGATGCCTCCGCCTGCCCTAGCGGTGGTGACACCTGCTGCTGTCACCCGGGCCAGCCCTTCCACGCCCTGTGTCTGAAAAAGAGGTGATTTCTCGTGGTTCTGTGGGAAGAAGACTCGTCTCACTCCTTGCAGGTCTCCACCTTGATTAATCATCTGCTCATTTTTAAATAAAGTCTCTTTTTAGCGGGGGGAGGAGGACAGAGGGAACGATAGAAGAATATAATCTGTTATTCCTAAGACTCCTTGTCCGTTGAGAAAAAGACTTTCGTCACCAAACCTTAAGTAGGTCAGTGCACAGAGCATTTGATTTGGGTTCAGAAATATTTCATGACGATATAGTTTTTAAAAAGCCCTTCTTTCTCTAGAATTTAAGATGCATTGCATTTCCCTTTCTGTTTCCTTCTGCTTTTTTCAGGACTTGGAGGAATTGGAGAAGGGACTTCAGGCCACACTGGCGCACACAGAGACGCTGGGTGCTGGCGCTTCTGAGTACACGACGCTGGGAGACGTGGAGAAGAAGCAGCGCGGGCACTCGGAGCAGCTGCTAGATCACGTAGGTGGCGAGTTTCCTTTCTCGGCTCCGCAGTCTGGTGTGGGGACAGCCACCTGGCGAGCTTGGAGGGACGGCACCTGGAAGCTCTCTTAATCCTGAGTTTCCTGTGTCTACTGTGCTGGAGCCAGGAGTCAGGTTTCTGAAGTTGAATGAGAGAGAAGACACAATTAAGGGGACAAGATTTCTCAGGAGTCCTTTTTTATTTAATGACTCCCTCTTGTTTAAAATTGGCGTTCATCTTTTTTATCGTTCAGAGCAGAGTGCTCTGGCCCTCGACGCCATCACTGCCCTGCGGGGCAGCGCAGACGCTGACGCCTCACCTCCAGGCGGCACCTCCGCCAGCCTCTTCTGAAATCCAGAAGGGATAGCATCTCCCAACTCTCTCTCTGTGGCTTTGGGGTTCCACGACCCCCTTGCCACATATCGTGTAGTAAACATTTCCCTGGCATCGTGCTGGGCCCTGGGTGTTCAAAATGAGCTTCCATGTGGCCTGGACGGAGAGATGCTCAGGCCACACTTGGGGGCCGGCAGGTGAGCAGACTCCCTGGGGTCACAGGTATGGTGGTGGATGAAAACAGGACATAGCAGAGGCCAGTGGTGTCTCCATGGAAGAGAAGCCATCGAGAGGCCACTGGGAGGCGTGGCACTCAGAGGCGGGACCAGGTGGGCCAGGAGCAGGGAGGGTCTCACAAAGAGCTGTCCTGGAGGTGGGCGTCTCCGCGAGTTCACGGGCAGGTGCCTTGGTCCTGATTCTGTTTGGGAAGAAGGGCTCAGGCTGCTGCGTGGAGGCCACTGCAGCGCTTTGGGGTTCATTCAGGCAGCTGCAGGAGGAAAGTAGGAGGGCGGGTGGCTGGGGATGTAGGAGACGCAGAGGACTCACTCACTCCTTGGGATAAGACCCAAAATGAGAAGCAAGTTGGGAGGGGGGAGAAGTCAGTTCGAGCCGGACCTCTTGAGCTGGAGCTGCTGGGCCTGGAGTCTCCAGTGGGCTGGGGTGGGAGGACACGGATAAGGGGGTGCCAGCCTGAATCCCGGGGCTCCAGACTCCCCAAGGGTGTGGGACACCCTATTGTGTCTCAGGCAGATTTATAGTTCTCGTCAGAGTCTCAAAGGTCAGTGACGTCCCACGGTGGACACGACTCTGGGCGAGGAGTGTGTGAGAAGGGGCCAGAAGGGGCCACATCTTGGATGCTGCCAGCACCCAAGGAGCAGGAGGCAGGGACTCGAGGGTGGGCGTCGGTGTCACGGGTGCTGAGGAATCGCGCGTTTCAGGACGGCGTGGGCTTCTGGGCTCTGCGGCAGGAGGGGAGCCAGCAGGCTGGTCGGACTGGATCCCGGTCTGGGTGTGTGGGAATTCCGGGTGACAGTCCACATGCTCCACACGGGGAGGGAGGTCATCTGCGGGGGGCGGGAGGGCGGGGGTGGCGGCTGCCAGGGGCCCCGCGTGAGAAGCCACATTCACACGCGGCTCCGGGCACCAGGGAGCCGTGTCTCCACCTCCAGGCAGAGCACAAGGCCGGTGCCCCTCTGGTGCCACTGACCCTGACCCTGCATGGCCTGTCCAGCACGGCGTGTCCGTGCCGGCGTCTGAGAGGAAGGCACCCTGCTCTCACTGGCTCCGATGACACCGTTGAATCACCCCTGAGTCACTGGATGGTCTCAGTCCCAGCTCTGCCCCGATGACACTGGCGGCGGGCGTGGGGTGTCGTCACACGTGTTGGGTATTGAATCTGCACATCTCAACTTAGGTTATTTAGTCAGTGTTACCTCAACAATTCTTTTCAATGTGGGGTAAAGGGAAAAAAAAGATTTTAAAGAAATATGTTTTCAGGATCAGCAGCATCTTTCCATATTGCTCTTTGGTTCTCTTAGGGCAATAACTCGTCTTTAAGTAGTGCTGTTATTTCCAGCACTCCGTTAATCCCCTTTTAAAGATCTGGAAGCTTCCACACGCCCAGGAAGCAGTCATGGCCGTTGAAGGTCTCCGCTGCGGAGCCTCGGTGACCGCGTGCTGCTTTGCTTCTTGGCAGCTGGTGCCGCCGCCCGGCCCTGTGCTGGCGGGGAGGAGGCCGTCCGAGCCCGGGGCTGCCGCCTGGATGAGCCTGCCCTGAACCGCGCGGTCGTCCGACTCCCGTTTTGATAAGGAACAGGCTGTACCCAAGCGGAGACCCTGGCGCTTCCTTCAACCAGTTTCTCCTCCACCTCTTGCTTCTCGTTCTCATTTCACAGATGGAAGCTTTCTGGAAACAGATGGAAAACATCCCGCACTTTCTCATGGACCAGGTCAAGTGCTCCAGCTCCAGAGCCCGGCAGTTCCTGGCGACGCTGACGGAAAGGACGATCGTCGCAGAAGCGCTGCTGTGGGAATCTCAGGAGCTGCGGGCGCTGGTGAAGCCCGAGGCCGCGGGGGCGCGAGGCTGGACACGTGCGGCGCACAGACCGCCCAGTTTAGCGCTGCCGTGTTGTAAATGGGGTTCCAAGTCCAGAGAAAAGTGAATTCACCATCCATTCATCCAGCCCCCATCCAGCCAGCCAGCCACCTGTCTATCATCTGTTATCCATCAATCATCCATCCATTATCCATCCATCCACCCACCTATCATCTGTTGTCCACCATCCATCCACCATCTCCCTATCCATCCATCCATTCTCCATCCACCTATCCAGCATCTATTATCCATCAGTCCATCCATCTCCCTATCCATCCATCCATTCTCCATCCACCTATCCAGCATCTGTTATCCATCAGTCCATCCATCTCCCTATCCATCCATCCATTCTCCATCCACCTATCCAGCATCTATTATCCATCAGTCCATCCATCTCCCTATCCATCCATCCATCCGTCAATCATCCATCTACCCATCTGCCCATCCATCACTACTCTCCATGCATCCATCCTCTACCCGTCCGTCCACCTGTCTCCCCGTCCTCCAGTGAAGATGCTGCCCAACTCTGTTGCTGCAGCTGGGAGCCCTGATTCTCAAGAACGGCTGCACACCGACCCTCCAGAACTATGGTGCTTGGGTCTCGGATGAGTCCCTACCCCAGAGTCTCACTTAATCAGCTGGGACTCTCATTGCTCCCCAGGTGACCACAGTGAGCGTCACTGGCCTGGAAAAAGCTTGGTTTGCTTTCCCCACTGCCCCGTGTGCCACCTGGGGAGCTTACAGAGCGTGTGTCCTGGCCTCAGCCCAGACGTCAGGTGGCTGCCTGGGCCGCCCCGACCTAGGGCAGGTTACTTGACCTCTGACTTGATGTCATCATCTATGAAACGGAGCCCAGGGAAGCTCCCGCTCTGAGATGTTAGTGTTGGACTGGACGTGAGGTCTGCGAACGGAGCCCCAGGGGCACGATGTGTGATGATTAGGCTTCTGCAGCAGCCCGTGAGCCAGCAAACGAGACGCAAATCATAACGACACCTTCAAAGGGCTGCTATCACCTCTGTGCAGAAGACGGACGGATGGGTTCTGTCTCATCCTAGGTGCCAGAAAAAAAAATGTAGTTTCTGTGCCTCGGAGTAGGTTGCTGATAAACCTCAGAAGAATTCAGATCCGTGGGCAGAATCCTTTAGATGCGTTTTGGCAGACAGGTGGCTGGCTGGCCTGGCTCAGCGTCAGGCCCGCGAGGGGCGGGGCAGTTACCTGCTGTACGTATTTTGATGTATCTCCTGCTCATGCAGCTCTGTAAGTTGTCAGAGGAGGACGCTGGGCCCCGGGTGCGGCTGAGTTTTGAGGACTATGCTGGACTCTTGGCGCGGGCGCCCCCTTCACCGCCGCCCTCCTCCTGAAGCCCCCTGCTGGCGCTCACCGGTCTCCACTCCTGTCCCCAGAATAGCCGCCGGCACCTGAGTCCAGCGCTTATCCTCTTGCGCCGCCTGGTGATCATGCACCGCCCCGCAGGCACGCTTGTTTAGCTGGAGGAGGGTCCCGGGGCTGCTCCGTGGCCTCCAGTCAGCTTCCGCGCTCTGGTCTGGAAGTGACCACTAGAGCGTCCCTGTCCCCACGCTGTTAGAACCCAGGCCGTGAGGCCTGGGACTGGGCAGTGGGTGTCTCAAGCACGGCCCTGTCCTCAGGTACTCTCAGCCGTGCCTGGACTGCCCCTTGTGAGGAGTCTGTAGACAGAAGCACCCAAACGGGGAGCCCGGAGGAGCGGGTTGTGGGGCTGGAGGAGACGGGCGGCCCCACAGAGCCGGCAGGCTGCGCAGGCCCGCGCTGAGAGCCGGGGCACCGAGCAGCTGGGAGCAACGAGTGGGGGCTGCCTGGGCACCACGCCAAGATGTATGGACCTGGTTTGACAGCCACAACTGGAGGGTGTGGCCCGGGGACAGCTGAGCCACCGCGTCTCTGGAAGGGCCCCACTGGCCTCAGGCAGACGGGCAGGTGGAGGCTGGGGGAGCGTGGAAGGACGGAGGCTGTAGCCCAGAGCAAGGTGACCAGGGCCTGTGCTGGATGGCTGTGGGCCAGCTGGAAGGAAATTGAGGGGACACAGAAGAGGCAGGACCACGCGAGAAGGAGACGGGCATCTCAGGCCTCCGGGGTGTCGCTGGCTGGGGTAGGTGGGCATCCGGAAGGCGTTCTCCCTCTGAGACACAAGGCTGTGGTCTCTCCTCCTCCCTCTCATTCAATAAGAGTCCCTTGAGTGTCCCCTATCGACAGCAGTGATGCCGACCCACAGGGCCACGGGCTGCCTCTGCCCAGCATTCCCAGAGGCCCGTCCTCAGCCAGGAGACTGGAGGGAAAGCAGGGTGGCCAGCTCTGGGGTCCGGCTGCCCAGATGTCTCTCCAAGTCGGTCTTACCCCTTGGAAATCTGCATTCCCGGGAATCAGGGTCTCTGAGGCTCCAAGACCAAGAACTGTGGCCTCTGCTGTTTCTCTTGCACCTCCCTCAGGCTGTGGGGACCCCAAGGGGCAGGAGGGGTGGCCGCTGCACAGGTGGGCTTTCCATTCTGTGCACACGGATGGCTCCCCAGCAGGGCGCCCCTGTGGCCTCACTTGGTACCAAGTGCCTTTCATCTGTGATCTGTGTGTCTCCCCAGGCTCCTGTGAGGGACCGCGTGTCCCCCTCTGACAGCAGGGTGGACAGTGGCACCGGAGGAGAGCCCTTTGCGCTCCGCTCCAGGGAGGTGGGGTGCCAGGACGGGCCCCTTGCCATTAGCCTCATGGCAGAGGGCTGCCCGGGGGTGTCCCCTCCTGCTCCATCCTGTGTGTCTCCCCAGGACACCCTGGAGAAAACGCTGGGGCGGACGCACATGGCCAAAGTGATGGAAACCCTGAAGCTGCAGATCCAGGAGGAGACCAAGTGCCAGCTGGTCGCCATCTCCCGCAGCCTGGAGCTGCTGACCGTCAAGGGCGAGCTCTCGGGGCGGCAGAAGGAAGAGCTGCTGACCCAGCAGCACAAGGCCTTCTGGGGGGAGGCGGAGCGCTTCAGCAGGGGTGAGTGCGGCGGTCTGGGGGGCCTGCGGGGCTGGCAGGGCTGGGGCAGCACTTACGGGCATCAGGCCTCCATCCTGGCTCTGCCTGGACGTGGTCATGACTTCCCTGGGCCCTTCTGCCGTAGAGCAGACACGGGGCCTCCCAGAGGGGGTTGCCAGCTTCCACGCTCGTCAGCAGGTGGGCACTGCGGAACCTCCTGCGGGACGCAGAGCCCCGAGCTTGGGAGTCACAGGACTGTGCCCACGGCGCAGACTGGCTCTTCTGTCCCCTCGGGCCTCCTGTCCAGCCCTGTGCCCCTGATCCCTCCCTCGGTCCTAACTGGGCAGATGTCTCTTGTTTCTGTCCTGCCTGATCAGTGCGCAGACACCTGCGTAGAAGGGCTCTCGGGGTGTCGGGGCAGGTGGGTCCCCGACACAGCGAGCGGCCGTGGGCGTGAAAGGGCCGGAGGCCCCCCATGCGGCCTCTGGAAGCACACGCTGGATGAGAACATCAGGCGTGGCCCCGGGCGCTCCTCACCCCATGAACGCAGAAACCAGGAGGGGTTCTGCCAGGACAGGTGACCTGGGCCCGCTCTTCTTCCTACTTAGAGTTCCTCCGGCGAGGCCAAGAGCTGACCAGGGCGTCACTGGCTGCGCAGGCGGAGGGGACGGCCCAGCTCTCGCGGGCCCACGAGGAGGAACGGAGACGCTTCCTGGCCCAGGCGCAGCCGACCGCCGACCCCCAGGCGTTTCTGCAGGTGACCCTGCCCCACCCGCCCCCTCCTGTCGGTCCCCAGAGCAATCACGTGGGCTCACCAGGTGGTCGTTCCGTCCAGCGCCGGGAGCCGGCAGCCGGGGACATGGTCACTCCCACCTCCGCGTGTCAGCTCTGTGACCTTGGCAGTGAGCTTGGTGCCAGTGAGAAGAGCAGTGGCAGCCTGTGGGCTGCTGGAGTCGGAGGAGGCCTGCAGGCGCCGAGCCGGAGCTTTACCGTGGCACCGGGGCTGCTGTGGGCTCCAGAGGGGACCGGCGTGTCCAGGGTGCAGGGACAGACCCCCTCACCGGTCAACCGGACAGCCTGGGGGAGGGGGTGATGCTGCCTGTGGACACAGTGGACCAGACCAGGGAGGCGGCCCCCAGAAAATGCCCGCGGTCTTGACAGGGTAAAGGACAAAGGGCTGGCAGGGGATAGAGGGCACATGTCATCCTCCTTGAGGGAGAAGAAAGGCGCTGACACAGCACAGGTGGGAGCTTCTGGGAGCTGCGTTGCAGAAAGAAAGCAGCTCGCCACCGCCCGGTATTTCCCGCTCACGGGCAGGGCTGGACAGCTGGACGGCTGGACGGCCGCTTTGCATGGGCCGTGGCACCGGGTTGCATGTACATCACAGCAGGCACCTTGGGCTCCTCCAGACAGGGACAGGGCAGCAGCAGCCTTCTGCCGGCGTTAGCACCTGGTGTGGCTGATCTGGGCTCTGCAAGGGCTGGGGAGGGACTGTGCTGGGTCCGGCCGTGACCTAAACTCAGGCAGGTGCCTCCCTGGGGCCAGTGCGGTGGAAGCAGCAGCGACCCAGTGAGCAGGCAGGAGAGGGGACCCCGAAACAGGAAAGACGTTGGGTTTCTGTCCCTTCTCCCCAGGGAGCCTTCCTGGGCTGGACCCAGGGCCCCAGGAGGTGCTGATTCTGTTGTTTGACCCACTGAAGTACGTGTGGGAAGACGGGCTTCTCCAGCGCTTGTCACCCAGGTCCTGGGCCCCACGTGACATCACAGGCTCAGGTGCTCACTGAGCGGAGAAGGGGCGGTCAGCTCTGGAGCCCAGGACCTGGCACCGCAGCCGGGCCCGTGCTGGTGTCCAGAGGGCCTGCGACGAAGGAAGGCAGGGTTGAAGGACAGTTGAGGGAACCACTGAGCAGTGAAAGAGAACAGCAAGGAGTGGCGAGTTGACTGGACAGAGGAAGGAGGGATGGACTGGCTGGATGCACTCACTCGCCCTAAGTCAGCGTGCGAGTGAATGAGCGCACAGGTCCCTGAGTAAACAAGAAATGAATGAGTGAGTGACCAACTGAATGACGAGTCAGCGAGCAAAGCGAAGGAATGCACAGATGAATGAATGAAGGGAGCAACTAGCAAAATGAACAAATACTCGAATGAATGAACCCCCGGGTGATGAGCAGATGGAACACAAACTCCTGCAGCCTCCCTCTCCGGGCCCCCACCACCCCCCAGCTCCCTCCCAGCAAGACCTGCCCCACCCAGGCCAGAGGGGGCCCTGCACTCAGTCTCTGTGCCGCCCCTGGGGCCTCCCTGGCCTCCCTCTCCCCAGAAGGCCCTCCTTGTCCTTGAAGACTCAGCTCCCAGATCCTCCATCTGGGACCTTCCCCAAAAACTGTTAGCAGCCGCCCTGCGCCTCATGCCTGTGTCTGCCCTGTCCCCACCCCTCTGGGCACCTTGGGGCGGGAGCATAGGTCCAGGAGAGGGGTGACCGGCAAACAGGATCCCCGCCGTGGTTTCTGGTGACCAGGACCTCTGGTACCGACCTTGGTCACCATGTGCAAGGCAGGAAATCCAAGACACCCCTGTGCCTCTTCATGAAGAGATCAGGGTGAGGCAGGGGCATTTGGGGAGATTTTTCTGGAAGAAGTATCTACCTTTATCCACCAGCTCTGCTCCTGTTTTGCACGCAGGCATTTCACGAGGTCCTGGAGAGGCAGAGCCTGGCGCAGAGCGAGCAGGAGGCAGAAGACAGCGTCCGAACCACGGAGGCGCTGGCCACGCTCTGCCAGGTACGTGGGCCGGTGTCCCGCAGCTGGTCCTGGGATTCTGGGTGTGCGAGAGAACCTTCTGGACCGGGCTCCACCCCGGCACTCCTACTGGGCCACCCAGGCCCTGCCCACACCCGACTCTGCGTCCACTGTGTCCGACCTCCAGCGTCCCTCTGGCCTCAGGAGCCAGTTGTCCAGGCTGAAGAGTAGGCCACGTGCAGGTGCCATGAGAGTGAAGCCGTGACGAGCGGGAGAGGCCTGCGAGGAGCTGGGAGCCCTGCGTCCTGCCCACTTCTCCCTCTTCCTCAGAGAGGAGGGGCTCTGTGCCTCCCCGAGGTGCCTTTGAGAGAACAGGAGACACCTTTTCAATGCAGCAAGGCCACCCGGCGTATGTGGGTGACGTGACAGACGGCCCGCCTCAGGCAGCACTCTGGCTTTGGAGAGGCAGGAATGTGGGCGTCTGGTTATGACGTGACAAGTGTCGTGGTGGCGGTGACACCCGGGAGAGGCTGGGTCAGGGGCTCTGTCTTTTCTGGCCATGCAGCCCCCAGCACAGGACTGGCCTCTCCAGCTCTGAGTCCCCTCTGCCAGGTGCCTGAGCTGACCAGGAGACGGACCCCGGGGCGGCCAGGCCAGACACGGGAAGCACAGACGCGTCCTTACGGTGCTGGACCCGGTAGCAGTGTCTCTGTCCGTTTGCTGGGGCTGTGGGGGCAAAAATAGAAGCAGCGACCTGGGGGAGGCATTGCAGGGTCCAGGCAAGAGCCGTTGGGTGCCGGGGCTGGGGCCGCCGAAGGAGTGACGAGAAAGCTTGGGGTCTGGGGCTGAATGGTGAGCATCTCAGTCGCCTCTGTTAAAACAGGAGTGATAAGCTTTCTGCAGAGGACCATTCAGAGGTTTTAGTAAGTCCCCAAGTGCAAAGCACATTGAGGGGGCAGCCATGCAGCGGGCACGCAGACTGTGTACCCGAGTCTTCATTATCACTGTCAAGGAGGGTGTGTTTGCACAGGGCATGCTCACGAGTCCCGCCCTGCAGCAGGCCGGCCTGTGCCCACACCTAGTGACGGGGCGTACGATTTCCCTTTCTTTCTGAGATCCCCCCTTCTTCATGATATTGCAGGCACTGCAGCTGCGAGGTACATGTGATGACCACCTTCTAGTTCTCAGGCTGCAGAGAAAGGCGTATTTTCCTAAATCCCCTATGTCTCTTGACCTGTCACCAAACAGTGAATTCTGTCTGATTGAGACACAGGCCTGAGTGTCACGTCTCAGTGCCCCACAGAGAGATCGCTGTGAGGAGCCTGGTACCGTCCTGGTGATGACGGGCGCGGGGCTGGCTTTGCCCTCCAGGTCAGGTGCCGTGGAGCCTGTGCGTTAGTGGCACTCACGTCTGCTGGCCCAGCCAGGCTGCTTCTCAGGAAGGTTTGACCTGCCCTGGGCGTCTTCTCAGCCTCGGGGTCTCACGGGAAGTGAGGGCTGGAGAAATCAAGAAAAGAGAAACTGTCCTGGAAGAACCCAGAACTAGTAATAGGTGCTTATGAAGGTTACAGAGTCGTCCCAAGAACCACGGTCACTTCTGGAAGGAGCTGCCGTTCAGGGTCCCCAGGGCAGCCTCCGGCCCTTCGTTCTCTGGGACTCGCACGGAGAGCTGTCCTGCTCCTGGCGATGGTTTATTACAGTGGCCCCCATCTCTTTTTCGAGGATTCGTTACTTGTGGTCAGCTGTGGTCCAGAAATTGTACAATAAGATACTTAGAGAGGAGAGAGAGTCACAGTCACATAACGTTTATTGTAGCGCAGCGCCTCAGTTCGGTTTTATTGTTAGTGTTGAGCTGCTATGTCCGATTTGTAGACAGTCAGGTGTGCATGAAAATGCACAGGGGCTGGTCCTCTCCAGTCCCAGCATCCACCGGAGGACTCAGGGTGTCCCCTGTGGATAAGGGGGGGCTACTGCACAGAAAAAGTTTGCAGATTAACATCGGCCCGCAGGAGGGGTATGTGGGGCAGCGTCCGGGAGAGACCCCAGCTTGAAGCTTCCTGCTCTCCTCTCCCCAGCGCCACCGTGGACACCCAGCAGTGATGTGCGACATTATACCCCAAGTGCTGCCCACCAGGGAAGCTCAGCAGAGCCTTGGTGCCCAGCTCTGTGGGGGTTCCGTCATCCGGGTGCGGGTGACTGACCTTCGCTCCAGTCCTCTGGTGGCTGAGCTGATCCCACAAGGTCTGAGTACCCCACACAAAACCACATCTTTATCACAGACTGTCAGGAGCGGCCCTAGGTCCCCAGGAACACACAGACCCTCATATCAGGAGGAACATTCTCAGAACTTAGAGGCCCTGGTCTCCGTTTCAACAAAGTCACTTCTTCACTGCGTAGCCCTGAAGAGTTTTGCTCAAGGTCTCCCTGCCGGGAGCCTGGGATTCCAGCCCAGGGCTCCTGATGCTCGAACAGGGAGACGTCATTGGTCAGAGCAGAGCGAGGACCTTGCGTTCTCCACGTGGACTGCAGTTGCGGAGCCTCTCCGGGCCTGACGACCACAGGCAGTCAGTCCATACAGATGTGCCGGCGAGTCAGCAAATACAGCCACCGACGAACTGAAGTGTCGGCGCCCGGAAATGGTGTGTTTGCAGCCTCTAGCCGCTGTGGGAATTACCGCCGATCAAAGCGACTTAGAAACACACGGAGCTGGTGCCTCATAGTTCAGCAGGCTGCGTTCATTCCAGAGGCTCGAGGAGAGCCCGTCCCGGCCTTTGCAGGCTTCTAGCAGAACCACGTCCCTTGGCTCATGGCCCCTTCCTCACCTTCAAAGCCGGCACCTGCACCACGGCTGCCTCTGCCCCATCATCGTTGCTTCTTTCTCTGGTTCCCCAGCTCCCTCCCTCACAAGGGCTCTGTGATCACACTGGACCCAACCAGACGTGCAGGTCAATCCCGGCCTCAGGACCCCTAACCTCTGCATGTCTGACTGTGCGTGGCGCTGTTCGGGGACAGCCCGCCATCTCGGGGAGCCCTTATTTTGCCAACCTTGGTTGGGAAACAGAAAGCTTCCAGTGAGAAAAATAGATTCGTGTTTTGAGAAAAACCTGAACAATGACTTTGTAGGCGGTCCTCTGTTGGGGGCCGGTCTCCAGAAGGACTTAATGGCTTGTGTTTGCTAAGTACTTGTGATGTGCTGTGTCTAACTCCTTTCTGAGATGAGATTAGTTTATCACGCAATGTAGGTTTCAGGTGTGTGGCATGACAGTGTGACATCTCTGGATATCACATGTGATTACAAATGTCTGATTATCATCCGTTCCAGTACGCAGAGCTCCTCGAACCTGGCTTACCCACCCGCCTTTTCCCCTTCCTGGTAACACCCTAACTTTCCTTGTCGTCCAAAAATTTGGTTTCGTTCTGTTTTTGTTGTTTGTTTTCTATCGTGATCTTTCACATGAGTGAAATCATTCTTTGTCTTTCTTCATCTGATTAATTTCACTTAGCATCATCCCCTGGAGATTGGATGTTGTTGGAAATGGCAAGATTCCATCTTTTTTCTTGACATCTGAGTAGTGCTCCATTGTGGAACAGACCACTCACCCGCCAAGGGGCACTTAGGTGTTCCCAACGCCTGTCTGTTAGAAACAGTGCCGCAGTGAACACGAGTTGTTCTTCAGATCACCGCTAGGACTGGGCAGCTGGCTCAGATGGCATCTCTAGTCTTAGTTTCTGGAAGACCCTCCATACTGTTTCCCACAGCGGCTCATCCACCCTGGACAAGGATTCCTTGTCTTGCACGTCCTCGCCAATACTTGTTGTTACTCATCTTTCTGATAATAACCCTTCTTGCAGGTGCTCAGACCTGAAAGCAGGTATGATCTTTCCAGATATCTGTCCCTGTCTAATCACTTTTACAGAAAACTGAGACTCTACCGTCCCTCCCCTCCTCCCCACAGCCAGCCCTAAGGCCTGTTATTTTTATTGGAATGTGTACATTCATTTGTTTCATTTTGCTGTATCCCGCTGATGCGTGAAACTGCCCTGTATTTCTCTCTTTCTTTCTGACTTGTTTCAAGTGGTGGTAAGGGACACCGGAACTCTGGGCATGGGTGTGGTGTGACAGAGACTGAGGTGCACTTTCGGTATCCTAAATGGGATTTAGCCTTGTGAACTAGAGAAATGATAAATATTGCTATTAAAAAAGAAAAGGAGGGAAAGAAATCTGAGACTCCTTTTTAAAGGCTCCATAATAACTTCGCTCTCTCCACCACAAGTCGTTTCTCAGCAGGAAACTCGGGAGGGAGGGCACCTGATCATTTGCATCAGGGTGCAGGAAAGTCGGAGTGAGCTTTAGTCTGGGCCCCTGCGTCTGTTTGAGAGCGTGCGCACACCGAGGCCAGCCTCTGGGGTCCCCCCGCCGTCCTGACCCTTCTCCCAGGCCCAGAGCAGTGGCGCAGACGCATTCCGCTTCTCTGAGGCCCAGAATAAATCAGAATCCCCCAGATGAAGCGTGTCAGTGGTAAGGGGGCAGCGCTGTGCTCTGGCCCACACGAGTGTGTGATGGAATCTGTGGCCGTGCCTCCTGCTCGGAGCGGACGGAATCCGGCACGTGTTCTTGGGTTCATGGACTGTGCCGCCTTTACACAGTTCACCTTGCTTTGCTTTTGCAGACAGTGTATGTTTGTGATTTGTCCACCATGAATGAGAAGGAAAAGAGGCGCTTCAGTGTCTCCAGTCTCTGCCGTGGCATGATAGACTCCAGGCAGGGGAATCAATTTTAAAAACCTGACTGTGGTAAAAATTCTGGCTTTCCAGAGGCTGGAAGAAAATGTCAGTCTTTCCCATGTTATTAAAGCTTTTTTTAATTGAGAAATGTGACATTCATAAACAATGGACAACACAATATTAGGGATTAACAAGTAATTATTAAAACTATCTCTGTACCCCACATCCACGTCAGGAAGCGCATAAGCAGGACCCCAGAGCCTCTCAGGCCTCCTCCCAGCCCCAACACCATGCCCCCCATGCGGGACCCCGGTCCTGGCTTATGGGGAACTGGAGCTTTGCTTTGATAGAGGTGGAATCAGGGATGACGTCCTCCTGTGTGTCAGTCGTCTGTCACCCAGCTTTGTCCTTGTGAGGTCCATTCCTGCCATGACGCGTAGTTTTTCATAGCTGCTCTTTCTTCCTCACTGATCTGTAGGGTTTCGTGAATGTGCCCGTGTCTCCAGTCTCCTGCTGACGGACCCTTGTGTGGCTTCTTGTTTCAGAGCTGCACATTCTTCTGACCTGAACTTTCGTGTAGCGGCTGCCGGAGACACACGTGCACACGCCTCTGGGTTTTTTCTAAGGAGCGGAATTGTTGGGTTAACGGGTGTGTAGATTCAGTCCATGACCCATCTGGCTACTGACAGTTGCCAGTTTGATTAGGACTTTGAATCTGTGGCTCCATGTGGTGGGGATTCGCATCTTTACAGCATCTGACCTTCTGATCCAGAAGATCTCTACGCTTCCGTGGGGCTTGTTTAACTTTCTTTCCTTAATGCTGTTGTGTAGTTTCCTCCATTAGGCATAATGTTGACAATCCTGTCAATCAGATGAAGGACGTTTCCTTTCCTTTCTCTTTGGCATTGAGTGTTTCTCATGCATGGAAATGAAATTTTGTAAAAGGGTTTTTGTTTTTTTTTTTCTCTGTCTACTGAGGCAATCATCCTCGTATTTTTCTACTCAGTTCTGTTAGAGCCAGACTGCATTGCTCTGGGTAGTGCCTTTATGTGCATGCAAACATAGGACTTTTGCATCTTCCTGGTGAGTTAAACTTTTATCTTATGAAGTGACTCTCCTTTAGCTCTGGTCATGCTTTTTTTTTTTTTCTTAAAAGCTATTTTAACTGCTATTAACTAGCAAAAAGTGACTTTGTATTTACTGGCTGTATCATCATTCATTCATTCATTGTTGAAAAAATTACCCAGGAGCATTATGGTCACACTTATGGGAACGTGACTACCAGGGCCCTGATGCAAACTCGTGTAGCTATAGTTTAATCTTTGACACACAGATGTAGATGTGATGTATGTGTGTGTGTATAGAGAGAGAGAGGGAGAGGGAGGCGGGTGGAGTCCAGAGGAAACCAGTCCCAGCTTCCAGACCCCTCTCCCAGGGGAGCCAGTTTCCTGTGGGCTCCACCCCGTGGCTGTGCCTTTGCTGATTTTGCCCTGAACCCTGCAGTGTGAGCCTTGGCTGCGGGTAGGGCTGAGCTGTGTGACCTGCGGGTGGCCTCGGGGATGCAGACGCAGGCGCCCTTCTTTTGCTACTGCCCCCCAGCAGCTTCTGGGCCGTTCAGAATCCAGCCCCAGCTGCCACCCGCCTTCCTCAGCACTGTTTCCTACTTTCAACTGCCCTCCCTCCTGTCTCTTTCTAAACACAATTTCTTTAAATTGTGAAAAACAAAGTCCCATAAATAACAACGCACTAAATACTTCTGTCTCCTGCTCGTGCTTTTGATTAAAAACGTAAACCTTCCAGGTTAAATGCAATCATTTATGTTCACTCTGCAATTGTTCCCCCCGCCTCCGACCTTCTCAAAGCGATTTCCCCTTGAAGTCAGCATCTCTCCTGGTTGCATTTATTTGCCTTCACTGTGAATTATAGCCATAAACATGGGCGTGTTAGCTCATAGAGGCCTCTCCTTGCATGTCTCATTATGCGGCAGCTTTTCAAATCACCCCCTTCACCTCACTTTCACACCTAAAATGAACTCCTCTTCACCCTGCAAAACATCTGCAAAAGAATCCCTTCTCTGTGAAGCCTTCCCTGGGCCTCCCAGACTAACAAGGGTTCCCACAGTGTGGTCAGCCCCACTAGGGTATCTAAATGACAATTTTCCTGGGAGCAGAGACTGTGCCACTCAGATCCACGCCCAGGTCT
Source organism: Solenodon paradoxus (assembly GCA_004363575.1). Taxonomy (NCBI): domain Eukaryota; kingdom Metazoa; phylum Chordata; class Mammalia; order Eulipotyphla; family Solenodontidae; genus Solenodon; species Solenodon paradoxus. Next base: position 21,787 of record RJWH01006317.1, read on the forward strand.
TGCTGCCCTCGACCAAGCACCTGCCTGGAGTTGCTGAGTGCGTCCCACTCCACCGGGACAGGGAAGGCGGGTCCCCTCCTCTGTCTCAGAGCTCCCCTGCAGGAGGGGCCCCACCACAGGGTTCGAGCAGGTGCAGTGGCCTGTGTCAGACGCTTGCTTTCCTTCTGCAAATCCGGAAGGCTGTGCATGCCAGGCAGAGGGTGGCCATGTGGGTGACCTCTGTAGAAACTCTGGACTCCTCGGTTCAGGTGAGGGTCCCTGCTAGACAGCACTGGACAGAAGGTGCCACAGCACATCGCCAGGGGAGGACTAGTGTGTGTGTGGTGCGTGTGCATGCGCGTAGGCATGTGCGCGTGTGCATGGTGGGTGTGCCTGTGTGACTTGGCTGGCTTCCTCTGTGTTGGAGGAGTGCGGGCAGGAGGGCGGCCGACAGGTCCTGCGGGGAGAACACAACCTGTATCTCTGTGTGTGATCTCGGCTTCAGGAGCTGCACTGCAGCACCATGGGAACTTTCCAGAAGTTGGTGGATGAGCTGTTCCTTCAGACGCTCCCGAGCCTGACGGGGCTGCCCACGGCCGAGTGCGAATACTGGCGGCGGGAGGTCCAGGAGGACACCGTCCGGCTGCTGGGGCAGTCGGCTCGCTTCCAGAAACAGCAGTGGAGGCTCTTCCAGGACCTGCTGGAGCAAGAAAAGCAGGTGTGTGTCGCGAGAGTGTCTGGGCTACAGCTCTGCAGCTTCGGGGGTGGAAGGGTGGGTGTTGCAGCCGCCAGGCTTCCCCGGGGCTGCGCAGGGGGCTGCGCAGGGGGCTTCACCGGGGCCATCGCTGCCAGCCTCTCACACAGCCGCGTCTGCCATCCTCGCAGTCAGGAGTCAGCAGACACGGCTGTCGCCCATCGTCGAGCAGGGGCAGCCAGCCTGCTCTTCGGAGCCGTCGCCGTCGGGATAATCGAAGGCGGGTCACAGGAGTGGACGGGTTGTGGCTGTGCTCAGCACGCCCGTATTTCCAGAACATCTGTGTCATTGTTAAACCGCCTGTCTCTGCAGCAGACAGCATGCTCCCCCCCAGAGACGTCCACACGCCGGTCCCCAGAACCACTCTTAGCTGACGCGGCACAAGGGACGCTGTGGAGGAATGAAGGATTTCGAGATGCAGAGCTGCATCTGGACGACCGGCGGGCCCCCGGTGGTCATGAGGGTCCTAAAATAGGGAAGGAGTCCGAGGAGGTCTGAGGACCTAGGCAGAGGTCGGAACATCAGCGCCAGGATGCTGAGGTTTCGCTCGGGGTTCTTACGAGTCTGAGAGACCAGAGACCATTTCGTCAGACCCACCCGCTCTGGGAACAAAGAAGGCAGCACAGCTGACAGAAAGCCCCCGGGATTGATTGAAGTGAAAGTGAAATTTCCACTTAAGAGGCAGAGTGAGGACGGACCAGTCCCAGGGGCCATGAGGCCCCTGAGCCTGGGGCTGGGGCTGTGTTGTTATTCTTGCCCTTATCCCTGCCCTGAGGCGGGTTAGGTTTCTGGTTGGTCTGTCAGTTGTTGCCTTTTAAACTGGTTGGAGGGGCCCCTTGGCCTTTAAGCCAATTGGTGGAATTTCTTTATCTTTTCCTTCCTGTCTCCACTCCCTCTGCACCCTGCCTGGTTGCTACCTAACAGAATGATGTGGCCCTGAGCCACGGAATGCAGGCAGCCTCTGGACCTTGGAAAAGGGAAGGAGCAGATTATTCCCTGAAACTTCCAGAAGGAGCACAGCCCTGCAGACATCTTGAGTTCAGCCCGCAAATGCCCACTTGAGACCACTGACCTCCAGAACCCTGAGTAAACTGGTGCTGCAGTTTTACAAGAGGGTGGTTCTGAGAACCAGCACTGCTGATGTTGACTCCCCTAATGGGGGTGGCATCTTTGAGGGGCAGCTGGGCTTGCAGACAGGCCCCACACCTTTGGAAGCTGCACCCTTGGGTGGCCAGAGCAAACTCACCAATAGGCTGGGCGGCTCCAGCCAGCTGGCAGACCTCTCGCAGTTCTGATACTTTGCACAACTTGCTAAATGCCTCAGAACTCCTGTGTGAAAAATGGGAATCCGATACCGAATGGGATGCTATTTGGTGGCGCAATGAAGTCTTCAGTGCAGCATCCAATCACTTCATGATATAGCATGGAATTTCATTCCCGAGAAGTTAGTAGACAAACGACCGTGATTCATCTAAAGCCCTTGGTTATGAGTCTGTTATTTCAGGCAGCTGTGAGACTGCACGTTTTCTGGGTTTTGTTTTTATCCATTTACCTAGCGAACATATGTTTCAGTGAATATTCCTTGATTTGCAAGGAAGTGGAGCAAGGAAGTGGAGGGGTTTCTCATACAAGAAGCGGAAGCTGAGTTAATGACCTTATCAACTGATTAAATAAGTGTGACCTAGGATCGTCTTCTGAAGGTGTCTGTCATTGTTGATTTACTGATTTGTGGCTTAATTGCTTTAAATCACCACATGGTATTTAGAGGTTCATGCTCTGACTTGCCATACTTCCTTATTGATGACAATCATGAAAGCTGAACTTTCTGGGGTTCGGATGAATATTCAGTCAGTCATAAGAAAAAAAGCACCAACAAAGCTATTCATGGAAAAAAACCCAAAACATTCAGACTCCAAAATTTCTTTCCTACTTAATTTCTACTGAAAAGGTCTGGGTAACTTAATGTCCTGTTATTCTGGGGAGTGTTAAAAATTAGAGCTCTAAGCAGGTTTTAGAATAATGCTTCTTCACCTGCGGTCCAGTCTAATGCAGGCGCCGGACTTCTCCCATCCCCTGGGGTTGGACGGCAGAACCTCCTTCCCCTCCCCTGTGCAGATCCTGTTTCCTGGAAGCTGTGAGCGGTGCCCTGACGTGGCCTTCGCAGGTGTGCTTAAGCTTAGCTTTCGAGACGGGGAGGCGATTCTGTTTACCCAGAGAGCCAGGGTCATTCCTTGGGTCCTCAGAAGAGAAGAAGCGTGCTGAAGAGTCAGTGTTCACGTCTGATCTCAGAACTCTGAGATGCTGCATCTGTGTGGTTTGACTCTGCCAGGTTTGTGGTTTTCTGTTCCAGCAGCCAGCAGAAACCACCAGCCAAGCGTCTGCCTTTTTAACAAGGGTTATGGCGGTTGGCACGTCCACCCTTAATGAGGTCAGTCTGCCCTGCTTTGAGGCCGTCTCCCACTCTCGCCAGTGAGGGCTTCCCCCCCTGACACATCACAGGGGCCTCACTTCCCCGGCTGGACTCAGCAGCAGCATTTGGCTGCATCAGTCTGTCCCTCCTTGAAACGTTGTTTGACGTCCTGCTTCTGTGCTGTCTCCGTTGTGGCTCCTGCTACCTTCTCATCCCTCTGCTGTCCTGACCCTGGAGAGCCTCCTGGGGCATCGGTGACCCTCTTCTCTCTCCACACCACTCCCTCGCCCGGTCATGCACTTCTGTATCTGTTTTTAAGGCTAACAGAAAGAACCCCAAACTAGTAGCTGAGATGTGTGAGCCTGGCATGAAGGAAGCCTGGCTGAAGTGACATAGAAGCATTTACTAGGGTTTGTTTAGGCCCGGAGCCCAGGAGACACAGACTCAAGAAGCCCCTGCCTGAATCCTGTTCAGAGTTGACTGGGGATGGGATGGGACTTACAGCCGTAGAGAAGGCGAGATTGTTCCCACTCAGGTCCGCTGTGCAAATTTGGCAACCAGACAAGCAGGGACTGGTGCCAGTATGCAAGTGAGGTGGACAGTTAGCTGAGTGACTGGCGGAAGTTCCCGTCTGGGGCTGTCTGTCATCGGTTGGTCCAGGAAGTGGCGGATTGACGTTCTTTTCCGGAGGTGGAGGCGTCCGAGCAGGTCTGGACACGCCTGTGTGTGCGGCCCGATTCTCAGTCTCCTCCCAACTCCGTTTCAGTTACTCAGACCCACATATTCCATGTGGTCTCATTATTTGTCACACGTTTGCAATTCCACGGGCTCTGTGTGCCAGGAATCAGGCCTCTGCTCAGGGTCTCTCATGGGTTGTGATCAAGGAGGCCAACCCTGGGGTCTCATCCGAAGGTCTGACTGGAGAAGACTCACTTCCAAGCTCGCTCACCTGGTTCCTGGAGGGATCCTGCTCCCCCAGGTTGTTGGGTTGAGGGCCCACAACCTCCTTTCCACCTCCAGCTCGGAGTCCGTTCCTGAGCTCAGCACGAGCTCCCGTTTAGTGAAGGACCCTCAGCCGACAGATACTCTGTCGGAACAGACTGATCCCGCTGCCTGCCGCCGCGGCCACAGACCCGCTCCGTCCCTCCGCGCCGTCGGACCAGACCTGGGTTCCCTCAGGTCCTCTCGCTGTCACACAGTGGATTTGACGGACAGCAAATTACGAGAGCTTCTCCCCTCAGTGTAACCAGGCAGTGACCACTTCCATCCCCGTCAGGTCCCAAAATAGGTGTTTGGCCTTTCTGGTCCTGGAAGCATGGAAGCGCGGAACCGAAGTGCTCGAGGGGCGACGGGCTCATGGAACTCTTGCGCTGAGGACGCGATCAGCCCGGGGAGGCGGCGGTCGGGGTTACCGGGTACAGGTGTGAAGCTAGTGGCAAGCAGGTTCTCTCTGGGGTGCAGGAAGCAGGGTGGGCCGAGAGGTGCTTGGGCAGCCGGATTCAGGGTCCAGTGCAGGTACAGTTACTCATCAAGATGCTGTTTGGGGCGCCCATACAAGTCCGTGGCGGAATCTGTTAATGTGTTGCTCTAAGACATTAATCACGGCAATGTATTAAGGGTCTAAGAATGTTCTCTCTGAGGTCTGAGACAGGCCCATTGAGAGAGCTGTTGAAGTGTTGCAGGAAAGTGAAGACAATTTTGCACAGGAGACCGTGGGAGGACTTCCCCTGGCTGCGGTGCCTTCTTTTTTTAATTGCAGTAGCTTTGATTTTACACATTAAAACAAACTTCTACGTGTGGCTTCCCCAGATGTGCGGATTCCCCGTTCCTCAGATAGATGTCCCACCCCCTGCCTCCACCACGTCACCAGTGTTCTTCCCTACTGTCCAGGGGGGCCCCTTGTCCCCCTCAAGGCTGTCTTGCTTAATCACAGCGATGAAAGCAGCGTGGGACTGGTGCAAGAATGGGATAAAGGAGAAGCCTGGACGGGTTGGATATGGACACTGGGTAAGAAAAGGGGGCAGGACAGGCCAGTCAAAGATAAGTCACCTTAAGGAAGCAAGCTAGGCCAGTTAGCATCATTTATTCATAGAAAATAGAACCTTCTGTAAGCCGGTTGGGCAGTACCGAACCTTACACCTTCCTTATGCCAGAGAAAATCAGTCGATCCATATTTTTAGATGTAAATGCAAACAGGAAAGTTAAAGGACCCGTAGAAGAAAATGCTAATGAAGTCAGGCCACAAGGGGCCCATCCAACAAAGTCATGATGAGTGCAGCGAGCACGTGCTGATCCCTGGCTCTGTCCCCTCCAGGTGTGGCTGGAGGAGCACGCCATGTCCGCTGCTCTGCAGACCCACCTGCGGGAGGAGCATGAGAGCACGATGCACCAGGTCCTGGACCGATTCGGCGGCCTCAGCGAAGAGTGAGCACAGCTTTGTGGAAGGGGAGGGGGCGCGTGTCCCGCGTGACATTCCCTGTGAGTCTGCCTGTCCTCCTCTGTGATGTGGCCATTTCAGCTGCCCGTCTCCTCCACTGTGTGCTTTCGAGACCAACAAACTGTGGACATAAATGTGGAGCAGGTGCTGGCAGAGCGTCATGGGGGAAAGCCAAAAGTCAGAAGGAGTGGCTAAAGATTTCTTGTCCTCAATTCCCCGTCTATAAAATGGATCTAATGGCACCTACTTCATTGCACTGCTTTTCATGGGAATTTTTTTTTTAAAAAGGTGCAGGCAGGAAGGAAGGCGAGCGGAGACAGGCAGGAAGAGAGGTGGAAGAAGCATTTTATGCGTTTTATCTCGTAGCTTATCTTGGTTGTCCCCCGGCCCCGCCTAGGATGCGAACCCTGGTTCTTGGGACGGATGTGGATTGTGTCCAACGCAACCGTTAACCACCAGGGTGCGCCCGTAGGAATTTCTAAAAGACCTTTTTTCAAGTATCATTTTTCAAGATAAAAACGTACATTCTTTACATCATTTTTCAGTGAGTTTTCGTATGTTTACAGTTCTCTACCCATCACCATGATCTAAATGTAGAACATTCTCTTCCCCCGAAACTCTCGTGCCTGCCCATTTTTACTGACTACTCATTTGTTAATAAATTTTATCTATTTGTCCATTTTCCACTAGAACTGTGAGTATAGTATGGGTGCTTCAGCTTGCTGAAAAGTCCTTTTCCTTGTTTCATATGAGAAAGTTACCTTGGCGTGGCTCTTTTGGAGTCACCCAGGATTTTCCAGGGAAGTAAGTTGTGAACACACGCAGAGGCAGGTGGAGGGCAGGCCAGTGCAGGGAGGTGCCAGGGAGCGTGGTCTGGAAGCATGCCAGGCCGGGAAGCGGGCTCCTGGTGGCCTCGCGCAGGACAGCAGTGAGTGACTGGAGGAGGTGACCAGTCTGAGGCCAGCGCTGTTTAACGCACTGGCATTTAGTCCACTTATGTGTCCTGTATTTGGATTTAAACTCTTTGTCATCTCTTTGTCCCACCTACTGTGTGTTCTTTTTTTCTCTGCATTCTCGTCCTATGGACCAGGTGGGGTTGTTGTTTGTTATCATTCTCTTCTCTCTCTCTCCACTTGTTAGCTATCGGTTATTTCATTATGCCTTTAGTGGTTCCCATTTTGAATTGCATCCTCATCAGAATCTGAGGAGCATTACTCTGCTCCTCCTCCCGGGACTGTCCAGCACCTTAGAACACCTCTATTCCATGAATTGCTCCCTCAGGAAGAGTCATGGTTTGGGAAGGAGTCCAGAGGCAATAAAAAAAAAACTTGTCCCAGCTCCAGACAGCCGGGCAGGGCAGCCCCCTCTTGCTCGGGGGGCACAGTTCCCCGGTAGATCAGCTCCCCACCCTGGGGAGGGCCCTGCTTTTCTCTGACTGCGGAGTCAAGTGCTGATCTCACGCAGAAGCGCCCCTGCAGGCACCCAGCCTAAGGTTTGCCCACGTGTCCGGACGCCCCGCGGCCCCACTGAGGGACCCCAGAAGACAGCTCTCCTGCTCGGTGGGTCCCAGGCGCTGACTCCGCATCCGTCCTGCCGCAGGTCCGTGCAGTGCGTCCTGCAGAGCCACGAGCTCCTGCTGCGCTGGGCGCTCCGCAGGCTGGCCCTCCGCAGCGCCGCCGTCACCACGCTGGCCCGCATGCGGCTGTCAGGGAGGAAGAGCTTTCTGCAGGAGCTGCGGGAGCAGTGCGTCCTGGAGCAGGCCTCCTCCCCGTGTCTGGACGAGCACCAGAGGCAGCTGCTCCGAGCACTGGTACGGCGGGCGGCCGGCCCCGCGGCTCCCCGCAGCCCTGATCCCCGACCCCAGTCTGCTGCCCTTCACACGTCAACAGCGTCTCCGTTCTCCACCAGGAGGCCGGAGCGGGAGGCGAGCTGGGGACACGGAGGCTCGGATGTGTTGTAACTTTCTAACAGTCGCACCGCGAGGTTGGAGCCGAGGTCGCTGCCCTGTCGTTACCGTGGGGACAGTGACAGCCCTCTGCGCGTGGCAGGCACTGGGGCCAGCCCCGTGCACGGAAAGCTTCTAGCCTCTCTGAGTGAGAATTTCTGGAAAGAAGTGGAATCGGAGCAGAGGATCACCCCTCATTGGAAGGCGGGGAGAAGGGGCCCCGTCACGAGCTTTAAGGTTTTAGTAAACGGAAAGACAGGATGGGTGCATTGCAGAGCCAGCTGGCTGGGATTGTTCTTGATCCCATTCTTTTCCGGTGCCCAGGAGAGCTGGGGGAGCCGGCAGCTCTGGCCCCGACTGTCCCCTGCAGGGAAAGGAACCCCAGAGCGCCACATGCCCTGCATGGCTCCACGACGCCCTGAGCTCTTCTCAGATTCAGACCCGACTTCAAAACCCGCCTCTGCACCGCGGCCTTTAGAAAGTCACGACACATCCCTGAGCCTCTGTGTCCCCAGCAAGCCTCCCGCTCTGGCCTCGCGGTGTCTGGAAGAAGGGAGACGCTCTTGGGCCCTGAAGGGCACGCAGCCGGCGCTCACGAACGCTTCAGGAGCGGGGTTCAGCGGACACCTGGGTCGGGGGCTGTGTTCAGTTTGCCAGCCCCTGTCCGGCCCCTTCCCCAACCTTCGGGGCCTGGACGGGGGACCCCAGTAGGGCCGGTCCTGCGGCACTTCTGTGTAGACAGCGTGGCCGGCTCCTCCCTGCCGTCCCCAGGAGGCCCGGGTCCTGGAGGAGGCCAGCAGGCTGGAGGACGAGGCGCAGCACACACGGCAGCAGACGTGGCAGCAGCTCCTGGCCGAGGTGCAGGGCGTCGGGCAGCTGCTGAAGCGGCAGGCAGAGTGCGCCGTGGGGCAGGCGCTGCTGGGACACGCGCGGAACGCGGCTGCACGGAGCCGGGCCAAGGACAAGGACAGCTTCAAGGTGCCCAGACCACCTCTGGGGGACCCACAGGGCAAGGGGGCCCGAGTGGGTGGCAGGAGGCGGGATGGAGGGTCTGGAAAGAGCAGTGGCCTGGGGCGCCAGTCCTTGTCCCGTCCTGCCCGGGAGCTGCTGGCCTTCAGTGACTAGCTGGCTTGGCCCTTTTCCCCGCCCACAAGAGGCCATCTTGGAGCAGGGTGAGGCTTCCCACCTCCCAGCTGGCCCCGGGGCCGTCCTTCTGAGCCCAGCTCCTTCTTGCGGCAGCTGTGAGGACCGTGACTTCCCAGGGTGGCCGTCAGCTTCCCTGCCCCCGCGCCCCTGCGGGGACACGGGGCTTTGTGAAGTCGGCCCTGGTGGCAGAGACCATGCTATAGTCAGTGTGACCGTGGTGGACAGTGGTCTCCTCCTGTGCCTTCCGTGGTGACGACCACAGGGCCAGAACGGCACAAACGAGGCAGCAGGGCTTCTGTCTCAGCTGGGGAGCTCGTGCCACCTGCCTCAGGGCCGACAGCCTTCAGACATGGCCAGAGGCTCGGAGTAAAAACAGCTGCTCTCTGACACCGGAGCCCTGACTCAGCCGGCTGCCCCCTCGGGCTGCAGGGAGGGGAGACATCCTAACTGGCTGCAGACGCTGTTGAAGCCTGGGCTCTCGACAGGGAGCCGGCCGGCCTGGGGACAAGCGGGGACACTCTGGGCACCTCTCGTGAACCCTTACTTTTTCGTACATCACTGCCCAGCAAAGAGCCTGGCCCACCACTCCGCAAAGCTCACATCGTCTGCAGCGCCCTCGGGGCCGTGGCTGCTGAGTGGCCCCTCATTTGGGGGAGTTCTCTGAGTCTTCCCTAACAAGAGCCCACTCCATGGCCCGGCATGAACTAGAAGATGTGTGTTTTGCCCACGTCCTTCTTTGAGGCAGGACAGACAATGAATGCCGGCTTCCAGCCTGGCTGCCAAAGAGCTGGGTGGGGTGGACGCGAGTGTCTGAGCTTAGCTCTCCGGGAAGGAAAGCACGGTGGGCGTGTGGCCCCCTGATCAGGGAGAGAAGTAGGGGGTGCCTGCCGGGGATCAAACAGCTTAGAAAATGGGAGACAATGTGCTTACTCACACTGGGTGCGGTACGCCAGCTGGAAGAGGACAGCGGTCACCCAGGACCGAGGCCCTGGGGCCGGCCAGGCAGGTGGATGCCGAGGAGAGCAGACATGACCCCCAGTGTGCAGATGTGGGGGCAGAGGGACTTCCTGTCTCCTGGCTTCTATGCTCTAAACAAAACTCAAAGGTGACAGCCAGTGGGCACTCCTGACCGAATGTAGAGGCCCATCCTGGAGAAGTGGACAGGGAGCCCCTCTGCATGGGGAAATCGGCAGAGGAAGAGAGAGAATGCCCGGGAAGGAACCAACGGGGTCTGCTCTGCCACCCAGGGTGCACCCTCTCCTCCCCCAGTCTCCCTGTAAAACCAGGGCCCGCTCCTTGGGCGGAGCCTTGAGAATAAGTGACAGCACAGCGTCCGCATATAACCGGCCACTCACAGTAGCATTTCTCTTCTTGCCCAAAGCCTGGAGCTGTGCAGGAAATGTGTGTGATGTGAGGGCTCAGGTAGCTGGTGGGATGTCGGCCCATCATGGCAGGAAGTGGAGGGAGATGACGTCCCAGGGCACGCTCGTCCCCAGAGATGGGGCGTCTCAGGGCTTCTGCTTTTCTGCTGTGGGCCGGAGGGCGTTCCCTGCAGGAAGGCTTTTAGCTGCAAGTAAGAGAAGTGCTACGAAATGACTCAGACACAGGAGCTCCTTACAGTGAGGAAGGTAGAGGTGGCATGAGGCCCTGGGTTGTGACGGGGGACCCAGCTCTTCTGTTGGAGCCCTTGATCTTGGTTCACTCCTTGTCTCGAGTCTCGGTGTCCCCGCTGCTCCTCCGGATGGCGGGTCTGCGTCCCAGGCAGGAAGCGGGACACTGGCTGTGTTAGGAAAGGGAGGGTCCCAGCCCACACCCCCTAACTTGCGTCTCATGGGCCAGAACTGGGTCAAGCCGCCAGCCCTCGCACACCGACCGCGGGGCGTCAGGAGACGGTTGCTGAGCAGACGCGGCTTCCTCCCTTATCGCGGATGGGAGCGGGCGGGAGACCGGACGCGGGTCCCTGCTGAGCCCCTCCCGCCCACAGAGGACGCTGCTGGAGGCGGCCGTGGAAAGTGTCTACGTGACCAGCGCGGGCGCCAGCCAGCTGGTCCGCGCGTACGACCAGCAGCTCCGCAGGGCCATGTGGGACCACGAGGAGAGGAAGGCACAGCATCTGAAGAGCCTCCAGGGTACGACAGCCCCACACGCCCTCCGTTCGGGACAGTGGGACGTCCGGCTTTTTTGGAATTTAATGTTTCGGCGCTTTTTTATGTTTTTAGCGTTTATTTGTGAGTCTCTGCTTTGTCCCCAAAAGCACCTGCAGAAACAGGTGTGCAAGACGGACAGAAGGGTGTCTTTATGTAGACACACGAGGACAAGGACAGGCCCGGGAGGTGGACATGTGAGACCGTTGCCGGTGCCCTCACATTCCTACTCAGAGCCCAGGGGTCTGGGCGCCGGGCTCCTGGTGGCCATAGGGATGGACACTTCCTCAGGGAAAGCTGTGGCAGTCAGTGGTGGCGAGTAAGGACTGGCCGCAGAGACCACCAGTGTTCCTGAGACCCAGGATTCTTTCACGGGCTCTTGTGAAAGACCCCCCGGTCATCAGATACAGTGGCCCCCATCCCAGCAGAAAGCCACTTTCGAAGCCACTTCTCAGAAGGCCCTCCCTCCACCCAGGGCTTCGGGACCAGTGGGATTCCACGTGCTCCGACGGACTTTGCTGGACCGTCCGGAGATGGAGCTGGGTTTTCAAAGGGCGGCCGCAGGCCCAGGGATACTCTGCGAGGTTACCTCTGTCCTGGAGCTCAGCTCTGCCTTTGCCCTGGGCATGGAGAAATCTGGTGCCTGCCCAGATTTCTGGCTAGATTCTCTGGGAAAAGGTGGGTCTCTTTCACAGGAGACGGTGGATTGATTATCACCAATTTGGGTACGGAGGGTTCACTGCCCCTCTCTGAGCCTTGGTTTCCTATCTGAGGGGTTAGGGCTGGAGCAGCCCCCCGGCCCCTCTCAGCTCTGAGTTCTGCTGCCCGAGGCCCCAGCTCCAGCATGGGGCTTTCTCCGTAGACAGAAGGGACGATGTGACATCTCAGTCCAGGACATGACTCATTTCATCGCAGCCACAGTGTGTCGGCCTCCGGGGCCAGGTGACAGCTCCCTGCCACGCTGGGAAGCTCAGGTCCAGCGGGGTCAGTGACACAGCAGGCTAAAACGAGGTGAGGGCGGCAGCTAGGCCAGTGTGATGGCCGGTGGGGAATCAGGTCAGAGGGTAGCCAGGTGGGGTGCCGCCCAGGTGCTGAGGTCAGTGCACTGGGCATCAGACTCCACAAGCAGGGCCCTCCTCCCTGAAGCCCCTGCGCCAGCCCCAGCATTGGGGACTCACCTGCAGCCCTGCCTGGAGCTGTTTTCCTCCGATGTCCTTGGATCCCGCCTGCTGAGGGCACAAGGTCGGGGCTGCGCGGTGGCCCATGTCGGCCGGATGCCGTGACCACAGGAGCCGTGCTCAGAGAGCTGGGAGAAGTCACCTCCCGGGAGCAGGTGGCCCTGTGCCCGGCCCGGCCCGCCTCCCTCCCAACATGCTGGCTGCTGTGCATTGTATTCTAGGTGACAGAATCGAAAAGTACAAGATGTGGAAAAAGCAAGAATTCAGTGGCCCTTCGGCAGGGACCGAGACGCTGGGTGGCACTCCCAAAAGCAACCAGCCCGTGCCCGAGAGGTGAGCCCGAATCGGGCAGCCCGCATGCGGTCTCTGTCCCTCGCAACGTGGCTTCCTTGCCAGACTGGGGGGACCGGGGTTCAGCCAACACCCCGGCCCTGGGCCGGGGGCAGCGCGCGCCGCCTGACCCGAGATGGGATGGGGCGGCCCCGGCACTCCCTGAGGGGCCAGGGGACCAGGCAGATGCGTGTCCGGCCACCGAGCGACAGCAGCGGACCTCACACCAGGAGCACAACGTGGCTCCAGCCAAGTCGGGCGTCTAACGGCGGGCTCTGGGGCTCCGGAAGAACCCCCATTCCAGCCTGCGCGGGTGTTGGTCGAGCCCATCCCGGGAAGGTTTGGGGTCCCCGCTTTCCTGCTGGCAGCCAGCCCCCCAACACTGCCACCTCCTGTGACTCTGGGCCCTTGCACTTGACCCCTGTCACAGACACAGCCAGGGGTGTCATGCCTGTGCCTGCCTAGAGTCCACCCCAGCTGGAGAAGCATCTGCTCTCAAGGGCCCGGCGGTGACGCCACAGGGAGAATCGGGGGTCGTTGCCACGTCTTCAGGCAGAAACACAGGCAGGCGGGATGAAAGGAGGAAGCAGCATTTATTTTAAGTTCATTTCAGTTGTCACCTTGCAGGGGCCACCACCCTGGGCCCTTGGGCTGTATGTGGACCACACCACAGGCGTGGACTTAACAGCCTGAGCCACCAGGGTCCTCGAATATCCAGCTCTTGAAGTCGGCGACCCTCACGCTTGCCAGGTCCCCACCGCCTCTCCTTTCTGCTGCCGTCAGCAGACCACGCTGAGGAGCAGTGGAAGTGTGCGAACAGATGCTGTGACACCCACGTTAGGACACGGTGTCTGATCTCGTGACACTTAGCTGCCCGGGAGGGCAGGGCGGTGACCACAGTCCCCTGTGCCCGCGGTGGCCTGCTCCGGGCTCCAGACTTCTCTGGGTCACCAGTTCCCGGCACTCAGCAGGCCGCCGGGGCCGTGACAGCCCTCGCTCCCCCTCCAGGTTGCTGGCGCAGCAGAAAAGATTCCTGGCGCAGTTCACCGCGCACCGGCGGGCCCGCCTGGATGCCTGGAAGCAGAAGGCGCGGGCGCTGGAGCAGCTGGAGGCCCAGCTGGCATCCCACCTGCAGGTACAGCTCGCGAAGGGCCTGTGTGCAGCAGCGATGTGAGGGGAGAGCCGAGGGCGACCGCAACCCCGTGAGGGCCGCGCATGCTCCGCGCGGAGCCCGAGTCTCAGGCTGGTGACACGGCAGCCTGGCTGCTGGACGGTGAGCCCGCAGGGCGCACGTAAACCCCGCAGCGCCCCCCCGGGCCCCGGCCCCAACCCGAGCCATGTCTGCCTGCAGAGCGCGGGGAGAAGGCGGGCGCCCGTGTGTGGGCCACCGCTGCGGGGCTCCTGGGTCACGTCACGCGCCAGGGCTGACGCCGGCGCCTGTGGCCTGCTGGTCCAGCGCAGACAGCCCTGTGGTGTGAAGTGGGACTCATTACAGAGATGTAGCAGGAGACGGGGCGGCTCTCCGCCGCCTTTAGGAAGGTGAAACAGTCCAGAAGGGAGCGCGTGACCACACGGGTCCTGCAGAGTCCCCACCAGTGTGGCCGGGAGTGTGGCCACAAGGATGAGGGCGATGGCTGCAGAGGGGCCGGTCTGTTCCGGTCTGTTCACTCAACTGTCATAGTCGCCGAGCTGAGCTGGTCGCGTCCCTGCTGTCGCCATCCAGCAGTTGGGGTCTCTGCTCGCTCCCAGTCACAGGCAGGACACAGGCTGGCTGCGGCGGCGGCACTGTCCTGCCACAGCAGACGAGGCCAGGAGCCCAGGCTACGGGTCAGACCAGCATTGGCACAGGCTGTGGAGTCGGGGCTGCTGCAGCCCCGTGGTCCTGCCCCCAGCCCCCTGGGGAGTGCGGCCCATCAGCAGGAGCTGGCAGTGCGAGCGCCCCAGCCTCCCCGACGCCTCGGGGAGAACGCTCATCCACCCTGAGTGGCTGCCCTGTCCGGTGGAGGGGACTGAGGGCTGCCCACTCTCTGCACCCAGGAAGCCGAGCAGACCTTCATCTCCGAGCTGGCGGCGTCGGCCCGCGTGCCCCTGACCGAGAGCAAGCCGTGTCCCCCGAAGCGTGGGCTGTCAGGTACGTCACGGGAGGCGCCGGCTGCAGCGGGAGGACCTCTGGGCTGGGAAGCATGGGCACTAGTCCCACGTCCACTGCTGACTCGCCTGTGGCCCTGGGCAGCGTGCTTAAGCTCTCTGGGCCTTGGCAGTGTTGTCCAGAGACCGCAGGCTCTGCCAAGATGGCCCTCAGGCCCCCTGCTCTCCGGCATTTGGGAATTCCAGCCGCTGGGTCTCCCAACTGTTTGCCCATCTGTAAAATGGGCTTTTTGTGAACATCTTCAGTGACATAGCCCAGAGGTGCAGGATAAAGGCCCCAGCGAGCAGTGGTTTCTTACTGCTCCACACCTTGAGTGGTGTGCCCTCTGCGGGGAGGCTCATGGGCTGCTCTCTGCTGCCAGCCTGCCCTTGCCGGCCCTCCTAGGCCGCAGCGTCCTCGTGGGTGACACGGGTGATGTGGCAGGAAGGATCCACGTATGTGACGCTGGGCCACCGAGGCACACACGTCGGGCTGGGTGGAGGGCCCAGACGCTGTCACGTGCTGGTTGGGTTTGTGTGTCCTGCAGAGAAGCCCCTGAGGGCCAGAAGGAAGAAGCCCCCACCCCAGGAGAGAGGCGACCCTGGGGGTTCCAACAGCGAGGACCCAGCCCCGGGCAGCCAGCCCTTGGGAGCACACAGGTACGGGGGCCCCACACAGCCATGTCTGCTGTGCAGAGAAGACCCCGCTTGGGGAGTGACGTGACGGGGGAAGAGATGGCCATCACGGGCGTGTGGCCACTCCGCTCGTCACCGTCACCGTCCAGCTAGGCCGGCCCATCCTCCCTCCTCCCTCGCACCCAGGACCCAGCTGAGCTCCCCTCCTGGGCTCTGGGTCGGTGTCCGAGTGCCCCATTCCCAGCTCCAGACTGTCTCTCCCAAACGGCTGTTTCCTAATGACCTGCCGCTGTCCACCACCCAACGGGTCGGACGGACGGGCACCAGGGTTCTGAGGGCGCCTCTCTGCCATTTTTCAGCAGCCAGAGGCCGAGCCAGCAAGAAAGCGAAGGTGCGGACGGCGAGGACACCAAGAAGCTGCTGAAGAAAAGGAGCAGCTTGTAGTTTAAGGACGTGGGGGAGGAGGGGCCGCCACTCGGGGTCCCCCGCTGCCCACGGTGAGGGTGAGGGGCGCCCAGGGCCTGAGGAGACAGCTCCACCCGGCAGCTGGGGCCCCGCAGCAGCTGTCTCCTGAGTGCTGCCTCCTTGGCCTTCTGTCCTGGTGGCATCCTCAGGGCTCCTGGGACCCACCGCACTCGTCCTGCTGCCCTGACCAGCCCCCTGAGCAGGCGGCCCCAGATCTGCGTGGGCCCCGCTGCCCTCCGGCCTGTCGGTAGCATGCTGCCGGGCAGACGGGCCTCCCGGCCTCGCTCGTGTCTTCTGGATCTGCGACCACGTCCCCCGCCAGACGCCGCTCCTCTGTCTCCTGCGCTGTGGCCTGTGGGCACTGCCCGCGACCTCAGCCTGCGACCAGGGCCTGAGTGTCAGGGCCCCACAACCCACACAGACCATGGACTGCGCGCCCCGTCCTCACTCTCCCTGGGGACCCGGAGAGAGGGCTGGAGACACGGCGCCGCCGGGAGACAGGGCGGGTGGGGTTAGCCCTCGCAAGAAAGTGACGACGCAATAAAGAGCCACACGCCTTTGGTTTCCCAGCCCCGTGGCAACTGCAGGCCCCAGCGTGCGCACGCCGCCCGGTAGACGACGCCCGGCCCTGCTGAAGGCTGACGCTGCGTCCGCCGCCGTATCACCGCGTCTGCAGGCCGCCAGGCCGCCGCTGGGTTTGGCGACGCCTGCCCCGGGGCCTGGAGGGGGCAAGTGTCTGCCCGCAGCCCCCGGCCTGGGAGAAGAGCGCCTGGCGCTGCTTCCCCGGGGGCGGTGACGTGACCCAGGAGCTTCCAGCGCTGGGGGCCGCGCCCGCCCGCTGGGAGAATAACGCTCTTCCCGCCCAGACGACGGGCTCAGCCGCACTGACCACTCAGGGTAACGGGGAGGGCGTGGGCCTCCACCTCCCAGGTGCCAGGAGCACCCGCCGTGGTGACAGCCAGAGAGGCCCGACAGTGCGGTGTCGCCGGGCGCCACCGGGTCCTGCCCCCAGGTCCAGGGAGCGCTCACTGGTGCTCCAGGGCAGGGGGGCTCCAGGCTGCGGGAGCCACTGTTTGGGGGTTTTGTGGACCAGTGTTCACTTCGCGAAGTCTACACTAGACGTTCTCAGCCAGGAAAGGGACTCCCGCACAGAAGCGACCCGCTAGCTACGTCTTTGTCACGGGTCCTGCAAAGTCCCTGTTCCCGCGGGTCCGGGCGCGATTTCCGATGTGCGCCCCCGGCGCCCTCTTGTGGCGGCACGCAGTAGCGCCACCTGAGCGCCGTTTCAGAACCTGGTTTGTCACCACGTTTCCTGAGACGGACATGGGACGGAGCTTCTCAGCCTCCTCGACGGCGGCTGGGGCACCTCAACGTCCACTTTTGCCCGGTATTACAGACGGCCCCGGTTTATTAAAAATGGGACAAAATCGATGGTTGGAAAATAAGAAACAGTACTGTCCCTTTTAAAAGGGGACGAGTGGTCTGCATGAGCCCCCTGCCCGGGGCAGGTCTGACTTGGCCACGTGCGTTTGGCAGGCGCCCTGGCAGCCCCGGGCCTCCCGAAGGCCTCAGGCTGCTGCTGCCCCCGACTTGTGCGTGCCTGCTTCTGAGCGCTCTTCCAGGACCGGCCTCCCCAGCGCCGTGGGCCTGGCAGTTTGGGGCCCTTCTAACCACAACCACAAGGGGGAGCCTGGAGGTGACCTTCAGAACTGCCTTCTCCACCGCCCCCGGGCGCCTGGGCGTCCAACACAAGACATCAGTGCCGGGAAAACCACAGCCAGGGCCCCCCCAGGGCCCACCTCCGGCCCCACTCGGCGTCCCCAGTGATCACGGGCTGCGGGTTGTCCCGGCCAAGGAGGGAGGTGGCAGGAAGCTGAATGATGACAAAGGAGCGCAGTGAACTGATTCTTGTACGCAAACTGGCCCTCTGGCCTGCACTCAAGCTGCTGGGGAAGCCATGCGGTGATAAAGCCAACGGACGGACCAGGGACCCCCAGCCCGGGCCCCACTCCCGACACGTTGGTGCTGCCCGGGTTATGCTGCAGAAGCCGCCTCATAGCCCCCTGGGTCCCTGCCTGCCCCTCCTCCAATCTGCTGACACTTTTTAGAGTTTAATGACAAACTGGAGAATCCGCAGTTGTGGGCTCTCTGCTCACACTTTCCGAAGCTCTGCTCTGACTGACCCGCTTCTGCAGAACTTTTGGGCTCAGGAGCAAAAGCGAACTATTTAACACGAGCACGGGGCCTGCGAGGCTGGCATGGCCACCCCTCATCCGGTGGCTGCCCCTCACCCAGCGCCCCACCCGCCTGCCGGTCTCCTGGTCTCCTGATCAGTCACGGGCCTGCCCACCTTGTTCCCATCTCACTCCGGACTCACGGCTTCCAGAGCCTCCCCACCACATGCCACCCTGAGAAAGACCAGACTCCTCCTATGCGCTCAGCCCGGCCGACGTGCTGCTGGGTTGGACGTAAAGCCCATTCCTTTGTTCCCGGCCGGGTCTGGACCAACAGATGCCAACAAAGCGGAGAGAAAGCTGCTTCTCAGGGCCAGGACGCAGACAGCGGGTCGGATGGCCGGGGGCTCTGCGGCACGAGCGGCTGGCTCACACCCCCCTAGATTAAAATGCCCGCCCTGAGCCGGCCCGTCACACTCCAGGGACACCTCTGAGGCACAGGGAGGAAAGAAAAGCGGAGACCCTGACGAGGACGGAGCCTTGAACACATCCCTTGGCGGGAAGAGAATTTCATCAAAAGCCAGTAGAAATTACAAATGACTTAAAAGTGAATCTGTGTCTAGAACGAGATGCGAACAAATGATCTATTTTAAAAATCTGGTGAATTCCACAAAATGGTCAGAGTGAAAATATCTGTTTGAATGAACAAACCAGTCCACCTCGGGACTCGTCATTCTAATTTTTCTCTTAAGGTTTCGCACATCTGAGGACGGAGCTATGTCTGCTCCTCTGCCACAGGCGCTGGTGACACGGGGCACACGGGTGTCCTGGCCTCTGGCCGGTGCTGATGGGCTGACATGGTGCCTTCTGTCCCTGGTCTTGCTGCCACCTCACACGTGCGTGTCCCCACGGAACCCAGTGCCCCAGAGGAACGCCGGGCGCCCGTGTCACCGGTACGCAGGTCCAGCAGAAACACTGCTCTTGACCAACACAGTTAAAACTCCCGGCCCTGGGAAAACGCAGAAACGGTGGCTCTGCGGACACGTCTCCTCCCACCCCCAGGCCTGAGCAGGGGTCTGCACAGGCCAGGGACCCGGACGGCGGCCTCGTGAACATCCCATAAACCCACAAGCAAAGTGTGTTTCCATGTATTTTATTTTTTCACAAGCTTCGAGTTCAGAAATAAAAGCCACAAGAAGTCAGTGGTTAAGTAAAAATGGGGGTGATTACAAAGAAAAACTTTGTACAAAACTTTAAAAATCGAACCGCCC
The DNA here is from genome assembly GCA_004363575.1 of Solenodon paradoxus. Taxonomy (NCBI): domain Eukaryota; kingdom Metazoa; phylum Chordata; class Mammalia; order Eulipotyphla; family Solenodontidae; genus Solenodon; species Solenodon paradoxus. The sequence goes on from RJWH01006317.1 coordinate 40,783, forward strand.
CGTCAGCAGCAGGGAGGGACCCGGACTGGCTGCCGGGCGCGCGGCCTGACGTCCAGAGCCGGCGGGAAGGACACACACAGGCCGGAAGGACGCCCTGGCGAGTCACGCGTGGCCCGGAGACCGGGCGCCGACAGGCCTGCGCCGTCGCTCTGTGGGCGGCAGGCTGCCCCGAGGGAGTCACAGAAGTGGGTGCGGGCGGGCGCCCCGAGGACGGGGCGGTGAGCGCACGGCAGGAGCTTGGGTCGGGCGGCGACGGCCCGCGGCCTTGGCGTGTTGACTGCGCGCCGCGAGGCTCCGCCGGGGGCGCTCACGGACTTGCACACACATTGGGAACATGCATCAGCTACCCTAGAACAACTACGGGGCGGAGGAACCGGTCAGAGCCGCGCAGCGCGCACCGAGGGCGGCCACGGGGCTGTCTGCGCTCGGAGGGCGTGGAGACAGCATGCTCCGCACGAACACGACCGAGGGGCGAGGAGGTTCCAAGCAAACACAGCACACTAACACACGTGTCCCTAAACAAAGAGGAGAGGACATCATTCAGTTTGCCCCCGTCGGCACAAAAAATAACTATGGGATTCAAGCCAGCGACAGGGAAGGGAATGGGCGTCTTCCTGGGAGCCTTCACTCTGGCATCCGCTGGTCCCTTCAGCCCAGGCTGGTGATGTTGGAGCGGCCACCGGGGGGCGCCACGATGCGGTGGCCGGTGCGCCTGGGGTTGTTGTCATCTATCTGGGCACCTGGAAGGGATGGAGCAGTCACTTCGCCAGTTCCACAGCTGTCCCGAGAGTTAGTTGGGTGCCCCCAGGGCCCCCACCCTCCGCTACTGAGCAGTCCCCACCCCGTCCCCCGGGGCTGTCCCGGCTCATCTCCGTGAAGGCCCCCCGACCGGCATGGGCTCTCCAAGCCGGCCTGAGCCCCTCAGGCCCTGGGGTCGCCCTCTTCCAGCCCCCACCACCCCGCTCCCTTTCTCTCTGACTTTAAGTTCTCAAGACGGGGGCAAGTGCCAACCGAGTACCTACTGCACGAGGCAGAGTGGTGATTTAATGCCTGTCGCTGAGCTGAGAGCACAGGAGACGACAAAGGGGCATTTTTACCTCCGCTTTACAGATGAGGGACTGAGGTGGGGGACACAGCTGGACGTGGGGAGGCCAGGATTCCAGCCCCACCTGGCTGGTCCCCAAAGCCCTCCTCCTCCGCAGTCAGAGCAGAGGCAGCGAGCTGCTCTGGTGGAGTCTGGTGGCGACGTGCCCGGGAGGGTGTGCGTGTGCGCTCGGGCACGTGTACCACGCGTCTGTGCACGTGTGTGTGAGGTGCTAGGCGCTGAACTCATGTGCTTCATTTGCCACGGACGCAGCTGCACGGAGGGACAGCAGCCTCGTTTTCAGTCTTGAAAGCCAGCCGTCATGGTGCTGCGCGTCTGGGCCTGGGGCTCGGTGAAGGGCGGCGGGTGCGGAAGCCGAAGGACGGTGCTGCGGAGCCGGAGGCTGTGTGCGGTGCCGGCGTCCGGGCGTTTGGAGAAGGTGCTCCTCTCTGGCCTCACTGCCTCTCCCGCCAGGTACGAGGGGCCGCGGGAGGCCCTTCCCCTGTGACCCCACGAGATCATGCTCAGTCACTGAAGCACTGACTTGTGTTTTCTCCGTGCTCACTGGCAGACACTGTCCTCCTGGTCACTCGGGATGTCCTGAAGTTTCAGGAACGGCTGGCGCTTACCCACCCGCCTCCCTGTCTGCAGAGGCCGCCAGGTGGCAGGCACCTCCGATGCCACTGGACACAGGGCACAGTGCGGTAAATCACCAGCAGCTGATCCAGAGGACGCCCGGGAGGCCCTCCCTGCCTCGGTGCGTCTGCGGGGCTGGCGCAGAGTCAGGGCTGAGAGGGGACGGGCCCGTCTCCCGCGCCAGCTGTCAGTGCGCGGCGAGCCTGAGAGCGGAGGTCCAGTTTGCAGGCCGCGGGAGGTGGTGTGGGTCCCAGCCTCCCGGCGGCTTTTCCGGCACTGCGGCCACTGCGGCCACCCCGCTCTGCTGCCTCCACGTCGGGTGGGCGTCTCGGCCGCAGCAGCACCAGCGGCCGAGACACTGGCTTCACACTCGGAGTGCCAGAGGGGTCCCTGGACGGCGGGCGGGAGGCGACGCAGAGACTGGCTGCGGACCCGTGACCCATGTCCCCACCGCGTCCTCGCCGACACCGACAGGAAGCTGGGCTCTGGGACGTCATCTCTCTCTCGTGCTAAGAGGTCACGTTTTCTGTTTTGATTCTGTCATTCCTGCAAGCCCTGGACTCCACAGGCCCTGGCCTGCGCCTGTCTGTGACATCAGCTGAGTCATTTTTCTATTTTCACAAGGTTATTTATCATCACAGATGTTGCCTCTTGGTTCCAAAGCCTAAAAGATTTAGGCACTAGTTTTTTGGTGTTTATTTTTTCCTTTTTTCCAGATCCTAATCATGATCATTTTTATTTCATTTACATTTAATTCTAAACTAAAATACCTTTGCACTTTTAAACATTCATCTTAGATGCACCACTGTGGTTCAGTGGCTAAAGTGCAGACCATGTGAAGGCCAAGGAATGGGCTGGGCAGGGGGTGAGGAAAAACAGAAACAGCGGTAAACTAATTCATCTTAAAATTTTTGCATCTTCCAATCATGTTTATATCCTGTAAGTCCCATAAATGTTATCTTCCCTCTGACTGGTTTTCACTTCTGCACTGTTAGTCATGGTCTTTTAGCTTTAAAAGTTGACGCAAAAGTTAGTTATTGTAAAAACTAAGATGCAGCTCTTCTCTCTTTCCTTGAACTCCTTGAAATGCTTTCAAAGTCATTAATATTGTCTGATTCCCATGAAATTTAAATTCATTTTTCACTGGAGTTTTTTCTATTTCTTTTCTGTAAGTCTAAAACCCAAGTTTTGTCTATGCATTTTGATGACCTAGAATGACCAGCTCCAAGAATGGTTTGGCTTGTAACGATGGTCTCTGCTTTCTTGGGTTTGGAGTATATAATTGTAATATTTACGTAGTTATTCGTGTTTGCTCAAAGTGTTAACTATTCTTTGTTAAAATGTATTTAATTTTATCGAAATAATTATTCTACACATTAAAATAATTTCCTATGTATGGCTTCCCCATTTCTTAGGATATATGTCCACACCCCCTGCCTCCACCACATCACCGAGTGTTCTTCCCCACGGTCCAGTGGGCTCTGCCACCATTTTAGCCGCTAGGTTGCAATAAAATATCCACTGAGCCTGGGACAACCAGGGACAGCCTGGGACAGCCAGCCGAACTCCTCACCATGTCCCCAGCCCCTGGCACCGCCAGACACAAGGCTCAATATTTTGCGGGATGAAAAGCGAATCCCGTTCCCCACGTGTGCTGCCCTCGTGTGGCGGACGGTGAACCTGCAGGCATGGTCCCCGGAGCCCCGAGAAGGCAGAGAGGGCGTCCCATGTGGTGAGTCTGTCACGGTATTTTGGGGGCTGTAAATTCCTGGTTAAAGAAATGGTTGTAACACCACTCTCTGAGCGTGGCTGTTCTGAGGATGAAGTAAAGGGTCCAGAGTCACAGACGTGCCTGACGCACTGCAACGCATCCAACAGGTTGTAGACCTGCCCAGGGGCAGGTGCAGAACAGGTGCAGGAGCAGGTGCTGGAGCAGGTGCTGGAGCAGGTGCAGGGGGACGCCCAGCCTGGCTTCGTGGGCCGGAGCACATAACTGTCCCCACCGTGCCCAACAACGTGCAAAGGCCCGGGTCATGGCAGGAATGTGACCCCAGGGCCCTCAGCTCTCTGATGCCCTCCCGTCCATGTGGCCCTGCAGGAGGGGTGGGGAGGGTCCCCATCACGAACGGAGGCTGTGGGCTTTTCCCACACGCACGTCTCACCTGATAAGCTGAAGTTGGACTGGTGGAGGTTCCTGATGGGCGGAGGCTGGTGTTTGGAAGGCGAGGACTTGGCTGAAGGAGCAGGGGTTGCATATTTGGGGGTAGCTGGCACCTCGAACACAGGACCGTCATACATGCCCCTGGGGACCCCTTGTAATCCAGAGACCTGCACAGAGCGAGAAGCGGGCAGCTGAGAAGACATCGGATGCCAGACATGCGGGAGAGTCAGTGCCCTGTGGCAGGGGAGACACACACACACACTGGTGCCCACACAACCTACACATGCACGATTCTGTGTAAACACACTTGCACACGTGTGTGCGGACCCACACACAATCAGACACACCCCCACAGCGCACAGCCTCCTGCCTGACACAATCCGTGCGTGCAGGCCACGTGTGCACGCCAGCCCACAGGGACGCACCTGCACGCACGGCCCCGACGGCACCCGCGGGCGCACGCACCTTGCTCCGGATCCTGACGCGCTGGTACAGGTGCTCGGGGAAGGGCTTCCGCGGGATGAAGCGGCCCATGCCCCTGCTGACGCTGACATTGCCATCCTCGTAGACGACCTTGCCCTGGCTGATGACCACCAGCGGGGCGCCATGGCACTCCATGCCCTCGAAGACGTTGTACTCCGCCGCCTGCGGGACAGCAGCGTGGAGCGTGGAGCCGGGCGCCGGGCCCCGCGGGCTTCCCACCGGGAGGGACTGCGAGCATCACCCACCCACCCACCAGCCGGGGGCACGTCTCTGCAAGTGACCTCGGGGCTGGCACTGGCCAGGGCGAACGATGCGCGTTTGCACAGCCACCGCCTCGGCGTGGGCGTTTAGGAGGCGGTGGTTTTATGGTGAAAAACCGCGATCAGCCGAGAAACCTGAGCAGCCCGGAGCAGGGTGACGCGGCCGCTCCGAGATAACGGGCATTTCTGAGTGCCGTTTAAACGAGGCTTTCTTTGCCCTGGTTTCTCAGGTGACTGGGTGCTCACCGCAGCTGCAAACATCACTCTGCAGACACGTCAGACCACATGACACTTCCCTGGCAACGGGAGTCACGCCAGGATCTCGCAGACATGACATCCCCGCCAGCATTAGCTAAGTCAGTTGTTTTATCTTTGCACTAATCTGAAAGGCAAAACAGCTCCTTAAACACGCACATTCCCCCCTTTCCTCTCAACGTGTCTTAAAGTATCACCAGCCACAGCTTTTTCTTTTTTCTTTTAAGAGGAGATCTTAGAGACGGCTGAAAAATCAAATGGTACAGAAGGCACTGGACTTTGAAAATGTCTCCCTTCTACCTTGGGTGACGAGCGTCTGCAGAGCTGCGTCTGGCCCAGGCCTCCGAGTGGCCGCAGCTGCCCCGCGCCCTCACGCCTCGCCCGGGCCGCCCCGTCAGTGCGCGTGCACACGACGCTGGCAGCGGTCTGACTTCACTGCCCACCCCGGGCACGGCGCACAGCTGTCGCCACTACAGTCTGCACTCAAGGCGTCAATGGATTTCACTTTAGCAGGTGTCCCTTCAGCAGGGCGGGCACCAAATCTCTACTCCCACAGACACTGCCCGCCTGTCGCCCGTCTGCGTGTCGTGGGGCCCCGGCATCTCTGTCACCAGCACGGGGGATGAGCAGCACCTGCTGGTCGATGGAGCCGTCTAATGCACGGGACTGTGAATGGACGTGAGCCGTCCGTCTCTGCCCCCGTGCAGTCGCGTTTCTGCACAAGGCTCTCGGTGGTGGGTCTGAAGTATTTTCTCACCGAGTTCCCAGGTCAGTGGTACAGAGCTCAGCCCTGTGTCCTGTGCACTCAGTCTGTCCCTCTGTCTTTGATCTAAGTATCATCAACACTATCACCAGTATTACTGTCATTGCCAGGCAAAGGAGTTTTATCTCATTTGTATGTAGTCAAAGGTCGCATAGAACAATCTTCTATTTTCCGTTTTGCCTAGAAAGGCTTTCTCTGCTTCTAAATGATCATTGTGAACACCGTTTTTCTCCTCTTGTTTCACAGCCTCATTTTATGGATCTCTGAACCATGCAAATTTGTTTGGTGAGAAAGAGCCCGGCAGGGGCCAGCCTGAGCGCCAGGAATTCTAACACCCTTGTTTGAAGAACTCTCTCTTCCTAACGATATGCACCTGCTGCCATTATGGAAAAGAAATTCTTCTATGTGGCCAGTCCACTCCTTGGCTCCGTTTCCAGTACCGAGCTGTTTTGACCAGTGTCGCTTTGTAATATGTTGTCACCACTGGGGTGACCAGCACTGTCTCTTTAGTACTTCCTTTTCTCAGAAATGTTTTGGCTCTTTGCACGTTTACCATCAAAGAACTCAGCTTTTAAAACATAAAAGAATGTAAAATTAAAAAGGAATTAAAAATCAGTGTGGAATTATCTTAACAGAACTCACGCCATTAAAGCACAGCTCTGTGGAAGGTTTTGATGGGTTAACTTCAAACGGATATATTACATGAGAAAGATTTGCTGCATTCACTCCCTGGGATCTTTTTAGTGTCAAAGAACTTGAAGAACTTATTACTATTTGAAGCAGGTTTTTTATTTCCATTCTGTTTTTCAAAGTGGTTTTCAATTATTTCATAGAAAATAAATCAATTCTTCACACTGACTTGTAATCAGCCAACTGGTTCTTTTTTTAAAAAATGTTTTACGGGGTGCAGACTTGGGAGACCAGGTAAACAGTCTCTTCTCACTTTTAACACCTGTGAAGCTGATGGTCTCTGGCACCCTGACATGACCCCGAAAGGCAGCATTTGCCCTTCCAAGTACTGTTTGTGAAGGCTGCAAGAGGAGGGAGAGAGAGGAGAGGAGAGAGGAAGGGAGAGGGAGAGAGGAGGGAGGGAGAGAACACCCCTAGCAACATCCTGGCTGCGATGCCCACACGCAGGCTCTGGGTCTGAGAGCTCTGAAAGGCCGAGTGTCGTGCGCAGCAGACAGCATCCCGCCTGGAAAATCCTGGCACCGCTATAAGCAAGGCTTCTAAAACGGTGGTAAAACGAGAACCGCGTACAGGCAGTGTCCGCGCCGCGGGGAAGCAGGACTCACCGACTTGTGGCTCTTGGCCGTGATCGTTTTCATCTTGTCGGGGTCCCAGATGACCACGTCAGCGTCGGAGCCCACCGCGATCCGCCCCTTTCTGGGGTACAGGTTAAAGATCTTGGCCGCGTTGGTGCTGGTGACGGCGACGAACTGGTTCTCGTCCATCTTGCCCGTGGCCTAAAGGGAAGAGCCGCGGGTGAGAAGGGGCGGCACGAAGTCCAGCTGCCGCCGCAGGAGCTGGAAGCGGTCCCCCACGCCACCGCGCCACCGCGCCAGGCCCCGGCCTCTCAGCGGGAGGTGACATTGGCAAGGCAGCCGCTGTGTCGCCTTGTCAGCCAGCCTCACTGAGCCCCAGTTTAACAGGAAACAAAACCGACGCTGGCGAGTCGGAGATGAGGGCGCCCTCCTCCTGCAGCACAAGGCCCGCGCCTGCTCTCTGCGCGCCCCCGAGTTTGCGCACTGACGCGCACTGACGCTCACTGACGTGCACTGACGCGCGCATACACTGGCTTTGATGGGCAGGACGGGGAGTTTCCAGAACACTCCTGGCATTCGGGGCCCCTTACCACCGCCTTGTCCCAGACGACAGCCATGCGCTCCTCCACCCCGTTGACGCCCTCGGGGATGAGCGTGAAGTTGTCTTTCCCCACTGCCTTCTGGGCAGTGCTGTAGGGGCAGTGGCCGCTGCCTGTGACCTGCAGGTCTCCACTGCAAGGACAAACAAGAGGGCTGAACCCAGGCTCAGCTAGAAGGCAAACCGCGACCTCAGACAACCACCCAAGGTCCCGGAGAGGGGCTCCTGCAACAGCAGAGCTCAGAAGGCCCTTGGGCTTTGGGACCTTGGTGGAGACGAGAGCCCTGGGCCCAGGGGAAAAGAGGGCCGTCCCTCCCGTCACCGATCGCCCCGCATGGCGGTCCGCTCCCCCGGAGCCCAGAGCCCGGGCGCCGCGGCGGGCAGGGGCTGGCTGAGGTCAAAACTGCCTACTGGGAGAGCAGAGGTGCCGGAGACGGCTAAACGCCCAGACCACGCGCTCTGGTCCGCTGATGTGCTGCCAGCTGCGATGTCCTGGCCCTGCCACCAGCTGGGCTCTCCACCGGGGTGGTCCTGAGGGGCATGAGCTGAGTCCTAGCACCAAAACCTACTGCCTTCCTTCCCCCCATCCTCTGCCCTCCTCTCGCACGGAGCGCACGGTGCACCTTACGTTAGGCGGGCCTCAGCCCAGCGTTCATGTGAGGAAGAAAGCACTGCGTGTGGCCAGCACGCGGATGAAAGATGGCAGCCGCTCCTCGGCAAATGGGTGGGCACGTCCCCGCAGGTCCCCGAGGAGGCACCAGAGGCCTGGGCCTCTGGGAGGCTGGGCTGCGGGCCGGCCTGCAGGGGAGGGCTTCCCGCAGCTGCAGCAAGCGACCAGGTCCCTGGGCTGGCTTTCCCGCCCTTGGGCTGCACTCGGGGCCCCGACCTGGGCATCGGATCACAGGGCGAGGGAGTGGGCGGTTGGATGGTCAGTGCAGACCTTCCTCCTATTCGAAGCCCGGGACACGGGGCAATCCGTCTGGTGCGCGTAAGTCATCTCCGTTACAGTCACTTCTTTATTCAACAGAGACATGCCGCCCGTGTGCCTGCCCTGGGTAAAGGCGCAGGGCTGCCCCCAGGAAGAGAAGGAAACTCCCGGACAGTGCAGCAGGGCAGGGGCGGGGAGCCGACAGTCTGACTGAGAAGAGCTCTTTTTAAAGACGACTGGATATCTCTCATGGAGCAGGGAAGCTGCAGCAAGCTGAGGGCCGCCCAGAAGAGACTGAGGGAGGGGTGTGCACGGCACGAGGCCAGGGAGCCTGCAGCGAGGGGCCCTGGAAGAGGAGGACACCAGCCTGCAAGGCAGGTCAGGTCTGACCTCTGGGACAAGGTGGGGACTCTGGCTTCACTTTGAGAGGACACTGGTGGTGCTGGGCAGAGGGCTGGCTTCGCCTGATTTTGGCTTTAGGAGGCCGATTGACAAGCACTGGGGAGCAGGGAGGAGCAGGAGGGAGACAGAAAGGCCTGTCGGGAGACAGGAGACACTGGCCGCTGAGGCAGGATGGCTGCAGCAATGCAGAGCGGGGCGGTCAGATTCCAAGGTCGTTCGCCAGTTTCCTGCCATCTCACAAGTTGGGCTCCCCGGGCAGCAGTGATTTCAGGGGGGAACCAGGAACTCGTTCTGGACTCAGAGCTGCCCTGGACGCAGGGCTGCTGACGCTGAACAGGCCTAGGGTTGCAAGTCCAGGGCTCGGCCTCACTGGAGGGAGACATTTCCAAACGGGGTATCCACACGCGGCTCCTGGCTGGACGTCCATCCTCACCCACTGGGCCGACTCCTGCTCATCCCCTCCCACCAGGCCCGATGTCACCTCCTCCGTGAAGCCTTCCATGCATCTGTGTCCCGGGCAGGCACCTCTGCTGCCAGAGCAGCCTCACGCCTCCCCGCCGGGCCTTCAGTGCTCTCTGCCGGGCTGGCTAACAGGCACTTTCCAAGCAGCAGTATCCACTTAGCAAACCCTCACCTCCAGGCCTGTGCCAACACTAAATCCACCCAGCTCTGCGTGAGGCAGATACTCTCCCCACAGCTGATGAGGACACCCAGGCAGAGACCCTGCATGTATGTGACCTGCCCGGGGCGACAGAGCCCATTAGGGTAGAGGCGGGACTTGAACCCTCGCCCTGGGTGTTTCCCAGTCACCACCTGGCCCAGCAGATAGGACGGCTGAATGAACAGGACGTGGTCAATTCAATAACGTGCATGGAACAGTGACTGAAAAAACCAGCCCTCAGGCCCCTGAAAGCATCCAACCCAGCCCCTTCAGTGTGAGACCAGCCTCAGTGTCCCCAGCCCCATGGCCCTGTCCCCAGCCCCCTACCGCTCTCACCAGGCCAGCAGGGAGGTCAAGTAGTCAGGCGTGGTGGGGTCTGGGCTCAGGGGCGGGGAGGTCACGAAGGCGGCTGCCTTGGCCCAGTTCTTGCTCCAGTAGTGGGTGCCGTCGGTCCCCAGGCTGGCAGCTATGGGCTCGCCGAAAACGAGGGGACCTTGAGGACAAGCAGCAGAGGTTACCCGCGAATGTGTCCTGGATCCCAGGCGTCCCCACACCCCAGCAGCCCAGGCACCAGGCCTCCAGCTCGGCAGGCTCTGGGTGGTTACTGTGGCTGGATGGCATGGTGGTCTCCTGGGGACCTGCCGCCTGGGCAGTCGTGATGGGCTGGTTGAGACGGGCTCAAGGCTCACCTGCGAGGCGATTCCGGGAAGCACCGGCTGGGACTGGGACTGGGGATGTGACACAGACGCCGAGAAAAAGCACCTGTTCCTGAGTCAGGGCGTGGGCCCTGCGGCTCAGCACGTGAGGCTGTAATGAGGAGACGGGGACACACACTCCCCCAGGGCAAGAGAGCAGCCGGCACCCACAGCCTGCCGTGAGGACAGCCCCCAGCACTTGCTCTCTGGAGTCCGGTCCTCCAGGGAGTGGGCTCAGTGCTCAGCCAGAACCAAACTCACAGGTGAGCCCCAGGGCTTCCCTGGAGCACCCACACCAGAGACAAATGTCACCGTGCATTTGCCCTGGCACCAGTGAGCAAGGAGGGGTGGGCTGGGCCTCCGCAGCTGGCTCTGGGCAGCATGGAACATTCTAGATCCATGCTGCCCAAGACGCCGCCCCCGGCACTTCTGCTCTTGAGCACGTGAAATGAGGCAAACGTGATGGAGAAATGAATTTACGTTCCACTTACTGACTTGGACCAGAGATTGACTGGCCTGGCCTGTGGGCCCCTGCTTCTCGGCGGCTCTGGGACCTGCGCTCATGGCCGCCCTGGACCCTCAGCCTCTGAGCCTCGGGTTCCGGGCTAACCCCACCACTGCACGAGGCGGGACGCCTTAGACGCCTATCGTCGCCCGTCCTCCCAACACTACAGCAAGGGCCTGACTCCCGCTGCCAGCGGTGTGGCGGCCACTGGCCACCGGCAGCAGGTGGCTCTCAGGCACGTGGGCCGTGCTGTCGGGATGCAGGTGCATTTGGCGCTGGCGATGGTGCCGGACACGTAATGCGGGCGATTGCGTGGGTACTTTTATACAGTATATAAAGTAACGGAATGCGTGAGCATTTCCTCTGATGATATGAACACTGACAGATCTGGGCAAGAGAAATGCAATTTTTTTTTAAGTTGGGTAAGGTGAGTCCAGCGAGGTGAGTCCTGCGGGGCTGCAGTGAGAAACAGAGCGAGCGTCCCTGGCATAGAGTGGCTGTCACTGCTACCTGTTTCTACCGGACACCGCTGGGGCCCTGCGGCCCCCGTCAGCCGCACGTGACTCTGGGAGGTGAACGGGCGACCTCGTCCAGCTGGTGAGTGCCACAAGGACAAAAGGGCTCAGCTGCACGTGTGGGTGCGCCAGCCTCCCCTCAGTCCGTCCGTCATTCCCGCCCCTCTCCGGTCCCCAGTCTCCGAGCTGGGGCAGGAAGGCTGTTCAAGGCTGGAGAGTGGCTGGTGGGGACTGGGACCTCACTGCGCAGACCCAGGCAGTCTGGAGTCTCCAGTGCCTAGCCGTCCTGTCCCCCTAGGCCTGCCCCGCCTGACAGAGGCTCTGGGGACAGACCTGGAGGGTCCCCTGGAACTGAGAGCAGCGCCACCAGCCCCTCCCAGGACCTGCCTCATGCCTCCCTCCATGAGCCGGGTCCCTGCAGAGACGAGGCGAGGGAAGCTTAGTGTCGTCGAGTCACGCGTCCCAGTTTTAGTGTTCAAGTCCCGGGCACCCTGAGTCAGGGGTGAGGCCGTGCTGGGGCGCAGTCCACGTGCAGCCCAAGACCCGGGTTCACAGGCCAGGACCGGGGGGACAACTAAAATGAACTAAAGGGGTAAAATACTCCCTCATCCTCTCTCTCCCTTCCTGCTGCCTGCCTGCCTTCATTCCCAAACCACATTCCCCTGACATCAGCCTGCAGCTGGGACTCGGGTGAGGGGCCCGCGGCGGACCCTTCTGGGGTGCAGACGCCCCCGTGGGCCTGAAACCAGGGCCCAGGATGAAGGACTCAGAGAGCAGAACTGAAGGCTGAGGCTCCACTGCACTGTGACGTGACTCCCCCAGGAGAGGCCTGAACGTCTGCGACGTTCTTGAAACGCCTGGTCTCCTGCGACCCCACAAGGTCGCACAGCGGGGAACGTGGCGCGCCAGGAGCAAACCTGAAGCCGAGTGCACACCCCACCCTCCCCTTTAAAGAGGTGCTGGAGCCCACGGGGCTGGGCTTCTGGCAACCGGCAGTGAGCTCGAACCCGAGGGTCCCCTGCCTCGAGGCCCAGCTCCCATGGGCGATGATCCCCGGGCGCCGGCCACACACCTTTCTTCCTGGCCAGGGTGATCACATCCGCCGCGCTCCTGCTCATCACTTTGGTGATGTACACGGGGCAGTTGATGCGGCCCGCGATGGTGATGGCCCGGAACACGGCCTCGGCCTCCAGCTGCGGACACGCAAACACACGGTCACGGGGGAAGGCAAGAGCCGCCAGCCGCACAGGAGCCCAGGAATCAGCATCCTCCTCTCTCCTCGAATGGAGACTGTCAGGGGGATGTCTGTGCCACCCAAGGAGAAAACATTGTCAACTCAAAAACGAGGGGCTAGACTAGACTGTCGGAAGGCGGCGCCGTATCGCTGCACTTGCTGGGAAGCAGGCCGCACCTCGTTACAGGGCCTACCGGGCAGCAAAAGGCACCAGAAGTCGCCAGTCACTTATGGAAGCCCTGACACTGGTGAACGCGTGAGTCATGCGCATTTTTCATCGTCCACCCCATCACCAAGCAGATGGCCCGCAACCACGCTCGCGCACACGCTCACACAGATACACACACACGGTCACACACACACACACGCACACATGCCACACGCACGTGTCGCCTCCCAGGGCCTCCATCCATCCTCAAGTTCCAGCACAGTGGGCAGCACACGGGGGCGGCTGTTTCATCAGAGCGGGGCCTGGCCACGTGGCTCCACTTCCCATCACCAAATACAAGGTCCCGGGAAGGCTCCTGTTCAGTGTGGACACTGAAGCAGTGGTCAGGGGGCCTCGGCATCAGTTCCCGGGTCGTGGGGAAGACGGAGCCTTTGCCCAGCTCCTCTGAGGGACCCGCCAACCCCCAGGGCTCCCAAGTCAACAGGCAGACAGACAGGTCCCCTGCGCCGGGATGTGCACGGACAGGGCTCCAGCTGGACCCGCAGGACAGCCGTGAGCTCCCAGCGGGTCAGTCACACCCACCGAGACCCCTTTACCTCTTCAGGCCTGCTCAGAGCGTGGCCCTCGGGGCCTGTGATGCCCATCTCTAAGATCCGCTTTTGTTCCTGCGAGACAAGAGAACAGAGTCGGCGAGTGCAGACCGTCAGCTGGAAGGTCCAGCCTCCGGAGGCTGGGCAGACGGGGCTGCTGGGCCAGAGGCTGAGTGCGGCACGCTCTCTTGGGCCGTGGGCTGGGGACGCACCAGGGCTCCCTTGCTCTGCTGGGCCCTTGGAAGTCCTAGCGGTCTTCATGCAGAGCTCTCCCCAATCCCCCAGGCCAGGCAGGAAGCAGAGCGACAGGAGAAGCGCGGCCCTCAGCCCACATCTCCCAGTCGGTGCTGCAGAGCACGAGACGGATCGGTGGTGTTTGGATGTACGGGAGGTGGGGTGTGGAGCCCCGAACCAGGAGGCCAGCTCCAGCGGGGACATCTCTGTGGCTCTGGGCACCGTGGTCAGTCTCTCTAGGCCTCTTGTCTTCACGGCATTGGGACAAAGTCTACACTCTTCAGAGTTACCTTCCCCAATAAGCAGGTGGCACAGTCCATGCCGGCCAGTGCTGGGGCGCCAGAGCACATCACCCAGCAGGGCTTCCACCATTCTGCTAGTTTCCGCATTCTGGTAACTTCTAGCAGGAGACATCGACCCCAAGTGTGTCACATAACCTTGAAATGGTTCCCTGAGCTAAATGGCCCAGATTCAAAGCCATTTGCTCCCAGCGTTCCTCGTCCCAGGAATACTTTCATTTCTTAAAAGAATGTTCCCTTTTTTTTTTTTTCTTTTCCAGGTGTCAGCTGTGCTGCTGCTAATTTTAACTTCCACAATGTCGGTGTCAGCATTTCTAGACACTTTTCATACACAGAGTCCCAGGCCTTATCATTTCACCTGCGCACCTGTGGTCTTTCAGCTCGAGCTTAGCAGAGGAGCGTGAAGTGAGAATGATGCAAGGCCAGCAGCTGGGGAGGGTCTCAGCGCACGACGGAACCATGTCCACTATGGAGGAGGGTGTCTACAGAGCGTTTTGCAAAGTGTTCATGAAGAGGTTATGATATGGAGAGACCCCCTGAAGACTGACAGTTACTACGTCTCTTGGAAGGGAGGGAGGCAGGCGGCCTGCAAGCACCTTCATGCAACCCTCACTCACGCCTCACGCCCAGCCTTCGAGGTTCGCGGGCAATGACGTCAGCACTGCATAGCCCAGAAGGTGCGACTCAAGAGGCAGTGTTTCCTGACAAAGGCCACAGGGCCGAGTGCGGGCATCACTCAGAGAGCCAGACATCATGCAGAGAGCCTGCGTGCGACTCACACTCGGGGTGTCCCCACACCCCTTCTTGGCTTGACCTTCAATGCCTAGTGACGTCACCCCTCTTGTACCCTTTCCAACCAGAGAAGCAGGTGGAGGTGGGAAGGGTGGAAACCCCGCCACTCACCTGAGCTATCAAGTCTCCATTTTCCGCGTGGACCAAAATCACAGCACCCAGCCCCTTCAGGAAGGTGAAGGCTTCGTAGAGCTAAGGAGGGCAGATAAACAGGGCTGGGTGAGACACCAGGTCAGCAGGGGCATTCGTACAGGCTGGCCCGTTGTGCTGCTCCGTTCTCGGGAAGGGGGCACGTCGCTCGGTAACCAGTATGAGTGGGAAGGACTGTCCTTGACCCTGACACCTCTGGACGAGAGAGGAAGAGTCCAACCCTCTATCTAGTGCCTGCCTGTGGCTTCTGCTTCCTTGGAGTATCTGCTGACGGTGACACCTGGTGCTGACACCTGGTCATTTCGAGTTTCACTGGCATGTGACCCGCACTGGCTCCGCCTGCGCGCAGCCAAGCCCAGACCTCAGGACAGGCGCAGCTTTGCCAAGACCCTCACCCGAGGCACAGCGGGCGGGCTCACGCTCGCCAGTGACTCTCACCCCTGGGGGAGGCATGCCACGTCAGCGCCCAGCTTATTGACCCAAAACGGGCCCTCTGCCCATAAAGAGGATCTGCAGTCACACATCTGCACCTGGCGAGAAGCAAGGTAACAGGATCTTTCCCCAGGGACCGATGTCAGCCTGCTCCTTCACCCGGGACTCTGCAATCTTAACTCTGCTCTCCTGTTTGCAAGCCTAGGCCTCGGGACAGCGCTCGGCGAGGCAGAGAGCAGGTGGGGAGGAGCCCCATAGGCTCTTGGAGGAGCACGGTGTCATGACTCCTCTAACTAGGAGCAGAGGTCCCAGGGAAGCTAGCGACACTAGAGACACTTGCTACCTCATCCGTGCAGCAGGACCATTTTCCAGCTTTGCCGGTGCCTCTGATGATGGTATCCGGGCATCCTGAGGTGCGGTCTTTCCTACAATGGGGTGCTCCTGCCTTTGCATGCCAAAACCCACGGGAATGACAAGCAGCTGCTTACTGGCACCAGGTGGCATCCCTCTGTGCCAGGCACGGTCTTAGAGCTTCCCTGGAAGTCACCAGCGCCTCTGACAGCTGGAGCAGGTGCCAGCACGAGCCCAGTGCACAGGGAGGTCAGGAGCGCTGCCCAGGCTGCACACGAGGCCAGGCTCCGCTCGGCGTTCCGGCTCTGACGTGCATGTCCCGGGTGCCGGGCAGCTGGCAGCCCCGCATTAGACCCCTGAGAGCCCCGCGCTCCCTCAGCACAGCCTCAGCGCAGCTGCCGGGAGCGGGCAGGGCCAGACGGAGCACATGGCACAGAGGGGAAGCCGAGAAAGGAGACAATTTGCACCGGTCCTGAGAGGCATCAGCGCTGCCCTGCAGGCTCAAAGCTCACAAAAGGCCCCCTAACTGTCTGAGCACCCCATCCACAGAGGAGCTTTAGGGGTACACAGATTCCAGGCGCCAGGGGCACCGGTCCCAGCCCCAGGGGAAGCAGGCCCAGGAGGGCGACAGCCAGCATTGACTGTCAGGACGGGACTGAAGCCCCAAGCTCCCCGCCGCCCCGGTCCACCTTCTCCCTTGCCCAGCCGCCCGGGAGGGGAGGCACCCACCTGGCTATCGGACATTTGGTAGAGATCCTTATAGGCCATGTAGACTTGGAAGGAATTGACACCTGTTTCAAGATAAAAAAGAGCAAAAGAGTGCACTGAAGAAAAACACGTCTTTCCAGGAAGTCACTGAGCAGAGCACACAGCAGTAACAGCGCGGAACATGACCCGGCCCAGAAGTATGGGGTCAGACCAGGCTTCCAGGAACCCTCACCCGTGAGCTGGGTCTGAAGGAGGAAGAGGAGGGGGAGGGAGGAGGGGCGGAAGGAG
>RJWH01006318.1:0-57211 GCA_004363575.1 Solenodon paradoxus
TTATTTCTCAACTCAGACCCTTCTAACTGCAACATTACATCCAATGAAGCTTCAACCACTAGCTTGAATTAGATATGTGGCTGCCATTTTGTGTACTGAAGAGTAACCCCACATGTCAGTGACCTGTGGAGCAGTTTATTCCATTCTTTCACAAATCACCATACCCTTACTGGCCAAGCAGATTGATTATCTTACAGTTATGGAGGTCACAAGTCCAAAGTAGATTTCACTGGGCTGAAAATCAAGGTGTTGGCAAAGCAGGCTCCTTCTGGGGGCAAATTTTTTGTCTTGTTCTTTTCAGACCCCAGAGGCTGCTGACATTCCTAGCTGTTTTACCCCAAATTATTCTCATCACTGCTTTCATCAACATACCTCCTTCTCTGACTCTACCTCTCCTCTTCCATCTTTCAGTTATCAGGATCATCTGATGACCTGGGCCCATATGGGAAAACCAGATGTATTTCTCCATCTCAACGTCCTTAACTTAATTATGTTTGCAAAGTCTTTTTTGACATCTAAGGTGACATATTTACACATTTGGAGATTAGGATGTGGGCATCTTTGGGAATCATTTGTCTGCCTACCATTGCTTGAAAAGTGACAGAACATAGTGTCAATTGAGCCTGACCCTGGAACTGGTCACATGCTATAAATCTGTTCCATAGGGAAGCATTCATTTTGGCACAGAGCTTGAGCCCTGCAGGCAAAGGACCTGAATTTCAGGACTGGCCCCACCTACCACAAGCCATGTGGATACAGGAAAGTTACTTTACGTTGCCTTGGTTTATGTTGATCTAACATGGACTTTCTAACTAGCTGTTCTATTTAGGGGATTGTTGATGACCGTACACATAACGCCTGGCACATAATAATTGTCCAATATGCATTAGCTATTAATATTGCTGTTCTAGGGGCTGTTGGATTAAGCACAACAATGCATAGATCAGCAGATTTGTTTCTATAAAAGGCCACATAAGTCAATATCTTTGACTTTGCAGACTGCAGTCTCTAGCACAATCACTCAACTTTTGCTCTAGAGCGCATAGAGTTGTAGACAATATGTTAATGAATGAATGTGGTCACATTTTGGTACAGCTTTATATATGCATTCAGATAGCAGAGTGGATTTGGCTTGTACTGGCCATAGTTGAGCAAGCCCTGCTCTAGAATTCTAGGACTCGGACCTGGCAATAGATCAGTATCCCCTGCAGAACTTCAAAAAACTCATAGTGGCAACACATCTAATTTTCACTTAGCTAGCCCCGACTAGTGTAACTGGTCATTTACAAGGGTAACTGATAAATATACGTGCATAGACAAATATTAAAGAACTTATCAATATATTTCTGAAAATATATATGTAATTTCTCTTATTTTTGTATTCATAATTTCAGAATAAATGTCCAAGCTCACTACCTTGTGCATAGTAATTAGGAAGTTTTCAGTAGTACTTTGTTGAAAAGCAATACCTCTCTCCCAGAATCAAAATCTCTGGGGGCAAGACCTAGGCATTTGTTCTTTGAAAAAGCACTCCAGATGATGCTATGGTGGTCAATGAAGAACTACTGCTCCACACGCTGCCTTCTGTTTCCCATGACAAGTAAGAGGACCTGGCACATTCTGAGAAAGGAAACCGTGTGACTCACCATTAGCCTAGTCTACCCTTCAACCCAGTTAACAGTGGCAGACGTTTAGGGTCCTTTGATTACCAATAATAGCAGCTTAAACTGGTTGATTTAGCCAAAATAGGAAATGTCTAGAAAATATGAAGAAGAGAAATATCAGAACAGATAAGAATGAAGGCTCTGGCAAGGTCTGAGATGGAGCAGTCAGGAAGACTCTTCACAGATCTTTCTAGGGTGAATGAGCCATGTCTTTTTTCTGTCTTTCTTTTTGCTCAGTCTGAGAGCATGTCCACCCCTTGGCGGGCAGAGAGTTGGGCACATTAATTGGCAAGTCTTGCCCTCATTGTGTCCAATAGGGGAAAGATTGACATCCAGGCATAAAAATGAGGAGTCTCTTACTGGAGGAAGGGGTAGAGGGCAATGCAAGCAATAAGCTAACGAGAGCTCATTGCTGTTGTTATTATTCGTATAAAGCACCTTGGTGATGAGATAGCATGAGAAAGCACTCCCGTGGTACAAGGCACAAGTGGAGGACTCAAGCCATTTGTCATCAGTGAACCTATACTGAACACCGGTGAAACCAGTAAGTATTAATCCTTGCTCTTTCGTGATTTCAATATCACTTCGTGTCCTGTCTGGCAGTGGTTCTCAGCCAGGTGTTTTTGAGCTTTTGCCTGGAGTCAGTTAACTAGTGGCATCTAGTGGGTAGAGGCCAAGGATGCTGCTAAACACCCACCAGGACTGTCCCCACAGCAAAGGTTTATCTACTCCAAACATCAGTAGGGTTGTGGTTGAGAAACCCTGGTATATAGTAAAATCAAGGTATATTTCATGTGTCAATGTAATTTGCTTTTTTTCCCAGCTAAACTAGATGTGCTTCTTCTAGTTACTGAACTGTTTCTCTTTGTGTGCCCCTAAACTCCTACTTTAGAGACTGAGTCTGAAGAAAATGAGGCAGGGAGAGGGCCTCTGAGTCTGCCCCTTTACTGAAGATAACAGAACTTGGCAGTGAACTCGGAGCATAGTGATGCTGGGAAATATGGAATGTACAATACCTTTCCGACGTTTACCCCAAGAGATTTCCCCGGGATCGAACTTGCTCAAAATATATTATTAGCAGAACTGAAATTTGAATAAACACATGTTAATGAAATGCAGAAGAATATTTTAACAGTCAAATAGAAAATATTTTCAAATAAATTCAAATAAAACTAATTGGTTTTATGCTTTCAATTTTACTACAGGAATCATTCCATGAGATGAGAATTGTATTTAGTAAAAATCACTCTATATTAATATTTCAGTTACTATTTGGGGCGAAAACTGATGCTGAGTATTATCACATGTGTTTGAATAGTGGTAAATTTTTATGAATCCCAGAAAGCCCTTATTAAATTCATTGGTGTTCACTAGACATATTACCTCTTTTCTCAGCTATGTAATAGCTCTAGAATTCGTGAATAGTACCTTTTTTTCTCTCCTGAATATTAGAAACAGGTGGCTTGAAAATATCTTACAGGAACTGTGTCAGTGTCAGTCTGAAACTCCAATTTAAGCTGAAATTTTTATGATAAGGGGGCTTCAGAATAATTATTTTAACAGTTGCTGACTCATTATCATCACTGGTAATTAGACTTCTTCATGGGGTTGAATGAGCAACTCGTTCATTCCCTTTTATCTCTTATGCCCTTCCCATGTACATTCCCAGGTAGCGAGTTTACTAGTGAGTTTACTGTGGGTTCTTTTGTATGCATTCATTTTTGCAAATGAGTGCTGTTGTTTTACGTACATTCATTTCAGTTTGCATAAATTTTTATTGAATTAGATGCTTCATTGTGTGTGCTTTTTCTGAGCCCTGGGATTTTAAGATCCATCTATGTTTGCTCTGTGTACTTCTAATTTGTGTTTTTCTAACTGCTACATAATGTTCCTTGGGGCACAGCTAACGTGGTTTCAAGATATAACCACTTTACAGAAGTAACTTGCAATTCTGTTCTGCCCCGTTTATGGTGGCATCATAAAAGTGTAATGAAAGGAAAAGTTACTAGCAGTGAAGAGCAACTAAAACATCACTTCCGGGTCCCTCAAAACTGATCAGGCCCTCAATTCCCAAACTGCTCTTTTAACCCAGTAAAAGAAAAAAATCTCCTTTCTTAAACCCCCAACTCTTGCTAAAAGGCTGCTTAGCTTATACTTTCACAAAGGCAGTCATATCTACCAAATAACAGTTAAATAAAAAGGTTTAGCATTTGCCTTTTCTTCCTTATTCCCTTTATCTGACTTTTTCATCTTATTCCTGACTTTCAGGAATAGTCTCTGAATTGTCCTCTCTGTCTCCTTGTGTCTTTTCCTAGGGTCCTTTCAGACTTAGAATTTTTTTTATCATGTCTCACTCTTGAACATCTATAGAAAGGAACGTATAAGCAAACTTAAATGGTTAAAGTATTCCTAAAAGTTCTTCATAGTCAGAACCCCTTTTGACTATCTTTTTGGGTCTGAATTGCTGGCATTGTCTCTAGTTTACACAGGATTGTCCTTTGTACCCTTAAAAGTGCCAGCGATGTGGCATTTCTTGGGACTCTCATTACTGTTTCTGAGATTTCCTTCCAAATTCCTGACACCCACTCGGGATTTTTCTTGCTTGGCCTGGGATATGCAATACTTTTATAAGTATCTTTGAACATACTGTAACACAGTTTCAGCTCCTTTGTGGGTATTTTTCTGTTTTCATTCCTGAAAGCTTTTGACGCTGAGCTAAAAAACGAAAATATGTTCACTTCTTCAACAGTGAATATTTGCTTTCCAATATGAAATTTGTGGTCTGCTGCTCCGTTTCCTTGCCTTTCTATGTACCAGTAACTTTGTATTTCAATACTGAGACATGGTGTAATCTTTTGAAGGCATTTTAAATAGGATTTCAGCTGAGCATGGGTGGTATAAACACTGGACATCATTCAGTCGAAGTGGAACTATATAAATAGCAATGAGTACATTGTTCACTCATGTACAGGGCAAACAACTATTGCTTAGTAGAGAGCGATTTCAAACACCATCAGTTGTAAGACTCATCCCAATTTTAAAGATATTAGAGTGTGGCAAATATGCATCTTGTATAAGACAGTCTCAAAGGTAGGTACACAAGATTCAATATAGTGATTCCATAGTCCACGAGAGACCTGAGCTCCTCTTTTCTGTTGCATCCTTAGCACATGGTTTCCATTGTTAATATCACTGCAGTATCTAAGACGGCCTAGTAAAGGTCACACATCATGTCCAATCAGAAAAGGAAGAAATCAAAAAGGGCAAAAAGTTAGAGGATCTACAAGTCACTGGACACCTGTAATTTGAAGGGAGGCTGCTTGGAACTTCAGTCTTCTCTAGCCTAGTTTGTTCCCTGGGAACATATTGTGAGTGTTCATTAGAGCAGTAGAAAATGGATGCTGAGTGATCAGTGATGGGTCTCTTCACCACATCCTTTGAAAGGCTCAATTCCCATGCAGCCTGATTCATAGTCCACTTCAGCTAAATTCCAATCTTATGATAATTCAATGTGCAATGTTCTGTGACAAATATTAACATTTTGTTCTAGTTATGACTTGTGATTCAAAAGTAAGCACAAGTCTGTAATATTTAGTATTTAATGTGGCTAAGTCACTTCTCTCTAAGGCATCTGAAGATCCCTTGAGGTCAGTCTGTCTTCTACATCTGAGCCATTTCTCCAAGTCCACCAACCAGCCTATTGCCCACGCTCTGAAGTAGCTTACATTACAGTAAATGCTTCATGCATGGACTTGATGTCATCTGGCTTCTGTGGCTCCCATATATGATTGCTGCTTCCAGCTGATTTGGTGTCTGAATTTCCCTTTTTAAGTCCTTAAGGAATTGTGTAAAAGCAGTCATTTCGGAAGAAGCAGCTTTTAGAGCTTGCTTTTTTCCTTTGGGAAACTTTTAATCCATGTTCTGATTGGCATCAGGGCACTTTCAAGGGAGATGGCTGCTAATTCTTAGCTGACTTCCTAAGATGATCATTTCTGGGCCAGGCATCTCAATAGCATTCAAAGTTAATAAGCACAGCTGCAAGCTGTTACGAGATTCTTAGGGTCACGCCTGATAATGGCAGCAAAGGGAGAGGCAATGGATTTCGTGAGAGTCAATAGCCTCATAAAATCACTGGTTCCTAGATGAGGAACTTGTATTTGGGCTTGGTGATGTCTTCCATGTCATCTCATACACATGTAGTATGCAAAGACTAGTGATCCCGTTTCTTAGTCTGAGTCTTTCTGGTCAAATCTGAATTGATATAATGACCATTGCACGTTATGGATGCTGGATGTATGGCCTAAACAGATACCTGGTAGCACTAACCAGTGCCTCTGTGGATAGGCAATCATGGTAGCAGTACTGATAGTGATAGTAATTCACACTTATGGAACTCTTTCCCCGCGACAAACACTTTATGTACATTAATTCTTTCAGCCCCACCTGCATCCCTTAGATCATATGATATACCATATATCATATATCATATCATATTTATGCATTGGAAGACTTCCATCAACCAGTGTGTGCATTTCTGTGACTGCAGAATTTTTCTGGAACTGTTGTGACTGCTGTGCTTTTGTCTAGGAGCACTTTAACAATGATTGACAAGAGTTAGTATATAACTACCCCAGCTCCCTTGCTCTTCACATGCAGTATTTCAGAGATGATGAGTTTTAAACCACTCCCAGAGTTTCCGGGGAGGATGCTGCACCATTTTCCCACTGTGGCAGTGGGCTAGATCAAACATACTTTCTCTCCCCAGTATAGTTTCACCACCCTGTACGAGCATCTTTGTCTTGGGGTCTGCTTCTGGAAAACCCCCAAAATGACAAAATACTAATTATCAACCCTGTGAGTTCAATACTACTCTTGCATTTATTTTACAGGCAAGGAGCAAAGAGAGAAAGAGAAAGAGAAGCAAAGAGAGAAAAGGGAAGTGTCAGAGGTGGGGTTCAAATCCACACAGTGAGTCTGGTTTCAAAGCCCACACTCCAGCTACACCACATAAATGCTGCATGAGAATTTTCATATCAATTGGAGACTGTCCTAGCAGAGAAAAGGTTGCCTAGTGGTCTGTTGCTTTGGTTTCTTTGACAAAACAAAGATATCTGATCAAATGTGGAGAATGCGTTATACAGACTATTGCATTTATGACGTCGTTCCTGGAACATTGCATGCCAGCCTTTAATTGTGCCAGCTCTTATTGTTGAGGACCTGGTGTGTCCACGAATTAAACCACTTGGCGGGTTGTTTTTAAATCTCATGTTATTTTAGGGATGTTCATTTCTCCCAGCCAACAACCCTCCAGAATCATCAGCAATGTGAAAGTAATATTTTTCCTTCTATTTCCTTAAAATTCATTTAGTGTCTGGATGATAAATGTCCTTTAATTAAAGCCTATATAGGGCTATAGATTTACTGTTTGTGAGTTGGTGACTTTCTCTGTTAAACCAACATTGGTCAGTATAAATAAGGGTCTCAGTAGTTTTATATGAGTATATCCAGGCTATGTGAAAAGGAATTTAACAGTTAGTGCCACAAATACTTTTTTCAGAAACATTTAGTGATTATTTAGTAGGCATTGCTTCTGCCTTCTATCTAATATCCCCATGCAGTAAATTAGATAGGTCCTCACAAATCTTGCCCACATGAAACACCATGATACATTAACAGGTTCCTATTGATGTAACTTTTATCTGCCTATTTTTAATTTTGGGGTTGTCTGCATTCTGGCGGATTAGAGCTCAAAAGGTCTTGTCATTAATTCAGCATGAAATTTGATTTTATTTGAGACAAAGATTTATTTGAATGATTTGAAAAGTCTTTTATGAAGCAAAAAAGTTGTTGTTTCTTAGCTCAGAGATTGATTCCTATTTCAATGGTATTTGATCCCTCTCAATGTAGTAATGATATCATGCTGAAAATACTTCTTGTCAGTAGATGATTCATGAGATCTAGATTTATATTTTCTTTGTGCAGAAAGGACTAGGGGATTTTGGAACCCAAGGTTCTGCTCATCTCAGGTGTTGGAGAATCATCATTACATACACAATCGAGTTCCCTTCATAACAGCATTGGATTTTAGAAAATACAGAGCCCAAAGATCATGGAAAAACTCCAGTAGAGGGAAGACCTAATATTTAGCAAGTGCTCAATGTTCTAAGCTCCATGGTGTTACTTTATGTATGACTGCTTGTTCTACCAAGCTGCAGAGATTAATCATTTTCCCAAGCTGGTGACAAGACTAGAGAGACTTTTCAGTTCTTCATTCGCTTTCTGATTCCACAGCTTTGTCCCCACAGCTGAATACCATTTTGTGTTGAAAGCCTCCATGTAGATGGTAGAGTTTTCCTTTTCTGGAAGGATGGAAGTGAGTAGTCTTTCTGGTGGTCCCTCAGAACACAGCGTGCAGGAAATTATCTAAATGTCAGGGTGCTGCTAGACACGATTTAGGTGGTGGGCACCACGAAGGTAAGAAGGGTATTGGCCTGCAAAAAAGCATTCAGAAGGCATTGGTCCTTAATTATCCACCTAAGCCATTCTAGATGATATATTTGACCCTTGGTCAATCCATGTTGATTTTACCAGTATATTGATATATGAGTGGTATGGCTTCCATTGGAATTATTACAGACACATATTAAGACTTCTAATAAGCAGGGGTCTTCATTTTAAGTATGGCCCTACCGTGTATCTCTGGGGATGGCCAGAGTTTCAGTGAATAAATACTAATGCTGGATAATATATGTTGCTTTCACAGAGATAATTCTGAGCCCTGTAACCCTCACTTTCTGGATCCACCCTCTCCTCCCCAATTGAAAAGTCTCATTTCTTTACTTCTTAGTATGAACAAAGCTATCTGATTAATGTAATTGGGACAAATCTGAAGTATTTTGTACCAGAATTCCTCGCCTGACTCTGACCCTTACCCGCTCAGGTTTTTCTCTAGCCTGAATGCAATTTTTATGTATTTTCACAGGAGAATTTCACTCTTAATAACCCCCACTTAGCACACATTGTCAACACTAGGAGTTAAACAAAAAGAGGGATAACATGTGGTGCCCTCGGAGACAATAATTGACTACCAGGTAACAGTAGCTGAAATGAAACTAGCTTCGTTATTCAAGAGCAAAATTATGAAGTAGATGAAATATAACTACAGGTTTTACTCTTTTCATTACTGATTTTTGTATCGGCTACAATTACAAGAGGATGAGATTGATTACTGACTCCTACCTACCATTGCTAAAAGTTTGTGACTAGCACCTAATTACCATGTATGTATTATAACTATAAGCATTATTAAATATTAGAGATTAACTCATTCCTACTTTGTTTTCTATTATAACACCCAGTGTTGTATGTAGATCTATCCAAAGTCTTCCTGGTTTATTGCTCAAGTAGCAAAAGCTACTATTTACAATAATCAGCATTTAGGGAAATATTGGTCATTAACTTCTGAAAATGTTTTGTTATCTCACTTTGGAGTATATTTTCTAAAACTGATGTGTACCTGTGATTGTGGTCATTTCAAGGTCATGGCGCATAAGCATCTTTCATAATTGTTCATAGAAGCTGAGCTTTTGGAAGTTTGCTGATTATTTAGAATTCTTCATAAAAATATCAGAAAATATAAAAGGTACTGGTTATATTTGGACTTTGGACAGCATATATAATTTGGAAGGGAAAGAACAGAAGGGAATTTACAGAAGCCTCTCTTCTGTAAATGCTAAAGTGCCAAGAAGAGGCTATTAGAAAAAGATGGCATTTATGAGGCATCTATTTTCTTCTGAATGTTTTTCTCCCCTCTCCTCCCTTTCCCTTCTCCTCTCCTCCTCCTCCTCCTCCCTTCCTCCTTCCCTCCCTCCCTCGTCTCTCTCTCCTTTTCTGCCTTGCCTTTCTCCTTTCTTTTCTGGATATAAATGGCAACTGAGTAAGGTATATAAACAGCTCTCTCCTCAAATATCTTGGAAGGATAATGGCACATTTCCAAATGAGCACATATGGTCTCACTTGGTCTTCCTTTGTGGTCACCACTCTCTACTTCCACTGCAGTTGTGGGAAGGCATTGCTGACATGTCCATTACCCATTTGTATGAAGCTCCTTTGCAGGCAAGGAGCTGTTTCTTAAACACAGTCCCAAGATTCTCTAATTTGTAGGACTGATAACCAGTATATTTTAGATTTACATAAGATCCATTTTACCTTAATTATCTTGACGTTCTTTCAAAAGAAATATTCATTGGACTGGATTCTGATTTTTTTAAAAAAGGATTCACATGGTCAGGATATTTTAATTGGTGTTTTATGACTCCCCTTTTATATACACTTTTTGCCTCAGGGGAGATGATGTATCAAAAAAGTTAGTTCTTCAGCCTTGTGGGCAAAGATCAAATTAAAAAATTATCTGACTTGTTAAAAATAAAAGTTGCTCTTCTTGTTAGGTTGGACTTTTCCTTTAGCCACTTTACAAAGGAAATTACTAGCATCATACATTCTGTCTCTTTCTCTAAAATCTTTTAGTTTTGGAACATCTAAAAATGGTTTTCCACTCATTTTTGCACGATCTCTTTTCTTAGGTAACCAGAGACTATCCCAACTTCACTGAAATGATTTGGCTTAACTTATAGGTCAGGATAACACCTCCAAGACTTGAGCCTCACTCAGTTCAATTTATCTCCTTATAGTTCGGCCTTCCCATTTACCTAGAAGCCATTTTTAATCATAATTATATTATTATTCTCTTGTTTACCAAGCCATAATATTTTTAAGATATCGAGTTCACTTCTCAGTCTATGGTTATTACACACCACACCCTACACCAGAGTTCCAGTGTCCTTTACCCCCACCATGTCCCCTCCTTCCTTCACTCCCTGCTCCCACCTCACTGACAGTCATCATCTTGTGTCCTGTGAGTTTCACTGGGGTTTATCTGTGTAAACCACTTCTTATATTGCCATCACTTACCACCACGTGAGCATGTGTAACACTAGTAGAACTTCAAAGTAGTGCTAGATCTTTCTACTTATTAATGAGCATACATATTTCTATATTATAAATTCACTTTTTAAGATACTGTTATAACCGATTTGCTTTATAATTCTATGTATTTTATTCTATACATTTAAAATTGGTGTTCCGGGGAGTCCATAGGCTTCAGCCGACTGCCAAAGGGGCTGATGACATGGAAAAGGTTCAGAGCCCCCAATTCAGAAGCACTTTTTTTGAGAGGATGGTTTCAACATCCACTTGCCAAGGCTGCCCTCTTAGTCATTAACTATGATTCCCTTATTATCACCATGGAGAAAGTTTGTGGACTTCTGGCTGATTGAGGGAGAGCAGAGATTGGGTAGTTGTGGACTGTTCCTGGTTCAGCCGATGACATACAGATTTGAAATCCATCCGTATTCTTAAGTGTTAACAATGTTTGTTTCTATGTGACCAGGTTGAGATGTGCAGAGAGGAAGACTACTATTGAAGCAGACACAGTTACCGTGTTACACTCTTGCTGCATCCTATGATAATGCCATTATGGCTACTTTATAAGTAGCTGGAAAGTGCCACCACTTCAATGACATTTCTCTAGAAAGGCTAAAGTTGCTGTATTGCTTTTGCTGTTTCTTCTAATGCCTTTGGCATGAATTTTCATTTCCCAGAAGGCCTCACAATTTGTCTAGCCCCACACCTACCTTTCTTCATGTATATTTATCAGAGTAGCCTTCATCCCTTGGATTTCTTAATGAGAAAGGATAGCTTAATTATTTCTGCTCAAATAAATATTCCTAAGTTTCTGACACCTCCATTGTCCTGCCTGATGATCCTATTTTGCAGGGAAAATAGAACCTACTGGATGAAAATTCCCTCAACTTCCTGCATCCAAACCTATTCATTTAACACATATCCACACCCAGCATCAACTCCTTACTCTTATTACAATGGAAGAGAAGTCCCTCTTCCTGTCTCAGGAGAAGGACAATTGTCTGCATTGCATCCTGTGTTCTGTAATATTGCAACAGATTGAATCCAGGAACAGAGAGCAGAGGTCCATTGTCTATTAATAAACTATATTGAAGAGATATGCCTGAAAATTGTGTAAAAACATGCTGTTCTTCCCAAATGCTTTTGTTTTGGAAAATAATGTTTTATGAAAATGTATTCCTTATATATTGGAGTTTTGTTTTTCAGTGAAGTAGCAGATATTTGGATAATCACTCAGCTTTCATTTCTAACATATTAGATATCAATCAATAAAACGTCAATGTTTTGGGAGTCCTCAATAATGTTTGAGAGAATAAAGGATTCATGAGCTCAAAAAGTTGGAAGAGTGCTAGGCTATATTTACTGAATCTACTTCTTCACCTTTCTGTCACTCAGTCTAATCATTTTGGCTTCTGCCCTCATTAGTATACTGTCTGTTCCAAAGTCTCCAAATTCAATAGACAAGTCCTTACTTGACTTGGAAATACTTCCACATTGTCTTGACCCTTCTGGAAATGCTTCTCTGTTGTCTTAGGGAGGTGGAAAGAGGAACACCGCGTTCACTGCCTCTCTTTCTCTCCTTCTGTGTCCTTCCTTGGCTTTTCTTCCTCTGCCCACCCTTAGTTAATGACCCTTGGAGACTTTGCCTCTGGGACCTTCTCTGGGCCATCTCGCTGCTTCCTTGTGTGTAGTTACCATCTATCTCTAGGATGATGGGAGCTGTGTCTTCAGTCCAGATCTTCGTACTCCAACCCACCTGCTTTCAGCCTGCGTTATTTAAAATCTTCCTGGGACAGCCCTACTTGGATGTCCACCAGAACCTATGATGTAGCACATCCTGAACGTAACTCATGTCACCACCTGACCTGCTCCTTCACCATTTCCCTTGGCCATCCTATCTGGTTGGTTGAGCCAGAAATTTGGAAACGAGTATTGATTCTTTTTTTTTAAACCCTTGCTATCCCTCCGAATCTGCACATACCAAGCACATACCAAGCACATACCAAATCCTGAAAACAATCCATTCTTCTCTACTAACACTTCCCCATCATCCCTCCTCTTGTTGACTACAGCAGCCCCTAGCTAGCTCTTCAGTCCAGTCGCCACTGTGCCACCTAAGTCATCCTTCAAATTGCCAATCTCATCATCT
This sequence comes from Solenodon paradoxus, assembly GCA_004363575.1. Taxonomy (NCBI): domain Eukaryota; kingdom Metazoa; phylum Chordata; class Mammalia; order Eulipotyphla; family Solenodontidae; genus Solenodon; species Solenodon paradoxus. The sequence continues at coordinate 12,796 of RJWH01006318.1, forward strand.
CATTGTTTCTTCTCAACCCCTCATCCCCTGGCTCCCAGTGGCCTCGCCTGCTTGATCTCTTGTCCCCTCCCCTCCCTTGGCTCTCACAGGCCAACCACGTAGAACCTCCATGCTGCCATGCTCGCTAGCCTTTCATCCTGGGCCGCCATCCCTGTCCCCTTCCTGTGTGCACCTTTGATCCACAAACATAGGCTGTGGGGCCACTCACATTAGATGTTTCTATTTCAGATTAGACTTCTCTACAAGGCCTTTCCCAACTGCCTGTTGAACCTCGCCCACCACCTGCCCCATTTCTGAGCTTCTGTAGCACCCATGTGTGCTGTGATAACATTTGTCCATCCACATCTGCTATTGCTCGTTTGGCGTGACCTTCTGGAGGGTAGCAGCCTCATCGTTAGCTGTCATGGAATACTCAGTCTATTAGCTCTGTCACTCACACAATCTCTCAGTGCCTGTTTGTGGAATGGGAAATTTCATGATTTTTAATTCAACTTTTCCTTTAAAGATGAATAGATTTCACTGATTTTCCTTCAGAGTGACTTGCACACAGCAAATCAGTGTTTTCAGTGCTTGCAAAAATACAGCATTTGTATTTGTCCTAACTCCTGGATATAACTTCATTTACTGCATGCAAGGAAGTTATAGGAAAGAACAGCTCTGTGCTGCGGTGGCCCCATGGGAGTTGACAATATGGTGACCAGGTTAAACATCCTATTGACGTGTAAGGAGGGTAGGGTATGGGGAATGGAGATGTGATCAAAACGTTACTCAGCAATGAGCATGTTCCCCAAAAATGAATCCTTCATTTTTTTCTTTCCAAAGGTGCCCTTTAATGATAATAACTGTAACTCCAAAAATGGCCTTTTCTTTTATCGGTTTTGTCGCATAGGTGAAAATGTGAAATTGTAGACTTTATTGTGGCACATGGGTTCAAGTCAACATCATCAGGGCGGTTCAGCATTATGAGCAGAAAAGTCTTCCATACTAACGTTGGGACTCTCGATAAGTCAAATATTTGCCAAAAAGTGTTCTTTTTTCTGCCTTTTGTCAGACAAGGGTGGGATTGATTTTGTTGTTGTTGTCGTCATTTTTTTTAAAGGAAACGTGCAGGCAGGTATGAAGGTGAGCAGAGACCCCTAGGAAAAGAAGAGGAAAAAACACTTTATTTGGTTGTTCATCTTGGTTTTCACCCCAGCCTGGGTCTTGAACCCAGGTCCCTGAGTTATGTGTCTTGTCCTGTCGGCCAAAGGCAGCTGACTAAACTGCTACTCCACCAGGGCACACCAGGGTTGGGATTTCTTGTCCATAAGGAGACTAGTGAATGTGAAAACAGGCAATGTAATGAGAGCATTAGGTTTCTGCTTTCCATATCTTCCTTCATATTCTTCCCTGCGTCCATTCAGCTTCCCACTATTGTAGGTCACCCATGTCCTTAAAATCATAGACCCTTATGCAGTTAAGGTCTCATGTCTTTGAATCCTTGAAATTAGAGGATGTGCGTGTAAAGGATTTCCTTATCAAGTAAGGGGATCGCCCATGGCATGGCACATGGCTACCAGCTCCTGTATGTCTTATCTGGTGCATTCCCCTTGAAGGACACTGCTCCTTAGCAGGCTAGAGAAGACCCCGTCTACAAACCGGTTCTGTCCAACACGTATTTATTGACCATCTGCTGGAAACACTATCTATAGGATGCTAGGGACAGAATTCATTCAGTCTTTGATATTTGGGGTATATAACACCTGAGTAGTGAGCCTATTTTTTGATTACTGTCACCTTCCTCAATTCCAGGTTCCTCATCTGAAAACTGGGGACAGTAATGCCTGTTTTTCAGAGCTACTTTGAGAATTGAATAATACAATAAAGTACCTAACTCAGAGCCTGGCACACAGGAGGAACTCATTAATTTACGGCTTAGAAACTGTAAGAGAGATGACAAAAGACCAGGAAAGAGTCCCCAGGATTCCAGAGTGAGCTGATAAGAGCTCTTGTATTTTTGTAAGATGTGGAATATAACAGAAATATTTGAGACAATTTACTTTTCTGAAAATGGGACTAGGCCAGTTTTGCTCTATAAGTAGACCTCTTGCTCTTTGGTCTGATCTGTTACTGATGAAAGTGAGTAACTGCCCAGGCTCAAACAACAACTCAGACAACATTTTTTGTGGTTTCTTCACACTTATACCCTTTTAAAGTCGAAATTGGTCAAGAAATGAAAAGGAGGCGACTTTGGGCTAGAGTTGATATTTATTGGAGGGAGGGAAGGGTGATAGATAATATTGTGTTTGTTCAAACTGAGCTGAGCTATTGAGGAAAAGGGTTTTTTGACAGCTGTTTGTTTCATAGCCTGCCTATGGAAACCCAGCGAGTTTCCCAAAGCAAAATCTAGAGGCAATACCTAGTGTTCCTGGGGTTCTCGTGTTAAAAGGATTATTGTTCTGGCTTTGGGAGAGCAAAACACCCTTTTACAACATTTCTCCTCCTGAAATCTGTTGGTACATGATTTCATTTTCAATAAGGTCATGGGTCCACTTAGCATTAAGCTAACGTTGTTCAAAAGTTGACCCTGAATTGTCGTTCCTCCTCAAGATCTCGAAATAAATAAGAAATTAGGTTTTGAAGGAAAGGGAAAGTTAAATGAATGTTTTTTTTCCTAATTATGTTTTTGGCTGCACCTCCAGGGATTACGGGCTATAAGCTTCTAATCTTCCACCTTTTTGATAAGTTCTCTGTTACTGTATTAACATTGCCTGAGTGGGTGTAGGAGGTTCTGCAGAAGAAAATTCGAAACATTTCTCTGCAATTCAGTGATCGGCTTTATTTTTATTATGTTCTTACAAGATTTCTGCAGTTGCCTTTTAATGACATGTTGTTTTTCATTTATAGAGCTGATTGCCTGCTAATTATCAATGCTCTTTACCTTATGTACTTAACTATGACTCACCAATCTTAAATCAGAGAAATCTCAAAAAATTAAAAATAAATGAAATCAGAGAAGTCTCAGCCAATGGTGTTAGTGTCCAGGGATTGCTGACAGGACCTGACAAAGTGTCATGTCTCACTGGTCTCAATTCACAAACCATTGGACCACATAGACTTGTCAGGAGATTCTAACAAATACCACCATGTTGTCTAAGAGAGGAAGGAAAGGACAAAAGGAAGGGAAGGAGGGAGAGAGGGGAAGAAGGGAAAGCAGGAGGGAGTGAGGGTAGGAAGGAAGGGAGGGCAGGATGGAAGAAAGGAGGGAGGAAGTAAAGGAGGAAGGAAAGAGGGAGGAAGGGAGGGAGGGAGGGAGAATGGAAGGAAGGAAGGTAGGATGGGAGGGACGAAGGAAAGAAGGAGGGAGGGAGGAAGGATGAAAGGAAGGAAGGCAGGCATCTTAAGGTATTTTTTTATTTGTTCATTACTTGTTTAATTACTTGTTACTGCTAACATAGCATCATGTCACCACGAAGAAATGATGGGCACTGTCCACCTTAGGTATAGTAACTGATCATTTGAGTTTACAGGATGGCCCTTGTCATTTCTTTAAAGGAAGATTAGTTTTTCTGCCCCATTGACTCTCTAACCAGAAATCTCTTCCTTTGAACAGCATCTACAGTGAAGGCTTAACTTAAGTCATTGTTATACTTGTCCTATTTTTTGTTGTCACATTTTTAATGTAACCTGCTATTCCTGGATTATCAGAGGTTCACTTTAAAAGAGTTCTTTCATATTATCCAAGAAGCTCTAAAAGGAGTATTTTCAAAAAAATGCGTTCTTAGCAGCCACAAAAAAAGGAGAGCGCGTACAATACAGTCTTCAATAACCAAATCGGACTCTCCAGAGCAGTGCTTCTCAAAATTTCCTGAGCATAATTATTATCTGGGGAACTTGTTAAAATGTAGATTCTAATTAAATAGGTCCGGAGCAGGACCAGAGCTTTTGGCTTTCTCTCCAGCTCCCATGTAATGCTGCTGCTGCCTGCCCGCAGACTACACTCTGAACAGTAAGGTGTGAGGCCTCTTCTGAAGATCAGAGTCCAAGTCAGCCTTACTGCGTATACAGGAACCAATTTGTGTCCCTAGGACCCCAGACTCTCCATCCAGGAAAGAATTCTGTTATTTGTGACATCCTGAAAACATTAAAGCTCTGACATTTTTCAAATTATCTGAAAGTTTTCTGAGCACCACCAATTGCAAGTGCTACATGAAATACAAAAACAGATTAGAATTTATTTCAGATTCCTCTATTCTGGTACAAAGATTTCCTTTATGCTTTTGCTTTCTCCAATACAAATCTTTTGAGAAAAGCCCATCCCTCCATAAGTCGCTGTATTTGTCCCATGTGTTACGAACTGAATGTTTGTATCCCTCCAAAATTTACATATTGAAGTGAACCCCAATGTGATGATATTAGGAGGGGAGGGTTTTTGTAAGATGCTTGGGTTCAGATGAGGTTTTGAGAGTGGAATCCCTATTTTGGAGTTAGCGTCCTTCTGAGTGGAATAGACACTATAGTGCTCATGTTCTGCGCATGCTCTCTCCCTCCTCTCACTTTCTTCCTTTGCCTGTCTCCTTTCCATGTTGAGAGACTGAGAAAGTTGAAAACCAAAAAGAAGGTTCTCACCAGGAACAGAATTTCCTGATAACTTGATCTAGGGTTTCCCACTGTTCAGACCTGTGAGGAAGAAAATTCTGTTTTGTAAAGCACCTAGTCGATGGTATTTTGTTACAGTAGCACGGCCTGTCTAACACCAGAGGATGTTTGTTATAGGTTAAATAGGTGAAATGTCTCTTTCAACAAAATGTCTCAACAGCTCTCTTTGAAGCTAATTTGTCACTTGTTCTGCCATGATTCAGGGAGACAGAATAAATAAAACTCAACTAGAAACTTGTCTTTGTTTGACAGACATGTATACTGAGACTGTTCTTATGCTTAGTTCTTTCTATGCACTCATTTGATTAGACAGCCCACGTTCCTCAAGAGACTCTACCTTTCTCCTCCCTAGTCCTTTTGCCTTGTGTTCTCTCAGCCATGTTCTTCTATCTGCTTGTAAGAGCAATTTTGAAACTTACAAGAAATCTCCAGGAAACCAAATTTGCATTTAAGTTCCTTCTCTTCATCATCTTTAAAAGATCTTTTATATGTTTTGAAAACAAATTGTGAAAATGACATGCAGAAAAGTACTCTTTCTTAGGTTTTCTTTGAGGTCTTGGTCAGTTAAATCTTATTCCTTAATCACTCATGAATGAATCTATAATCATCACATGGTAGATACTAAATTTGTTCTATAAATATTAACATAGGGAGTTCTGACTTTCCTGGTAAGATAGCAGCAACATAGTCTTTATGTCTCCTGCAATAGTTCCCCACTGGAGGTGAGTGGGGGCTACTTGCATCCTGTGGGTCAAGGTCAGGCATGTTACTAAACATTCTACAATGTTCTGTACATAGTTCCCTACCACAAAGAAGTATGCAGTCCCAAATGTCAAGAGTGATCATTAGGGAAATTCTGGTCGACTGTTATCGGATGCTGTCTTACCCAGTTAGTGTGGTTCTTTTACTCTTTCCTTACTATTGAATTCCAAGAGATTTTATTTTACTTTGTTTTTATATGTGAAAGTGTTAGCCAAGTAATTTGCATGGTATTAATGAGAATTGTGTATATACTCTTGGACAATGAAATTGAATACTTTGTCAAGAATTGGTAGAATTTGAGTTAGGTAATTTCCTGTGTTATCAACAGCAGGTGATTTTTTGTATACATTAAATTATTAAAAAGTATCTCAAGTTATTTATCAAATCATAAATACCTTACAACTCTATCATTTAAGGAACTTATTTAAAAATACATTTTGACATTGATTTTCCCTTGAGAAAGACTGGAATTCACAGGCTAGAGTGATTGTTCCCTATTTCTGGAAGGAATATGGAGTTACGTTTTCTGTCAAAAACCATTCTAATGGGGGCGCTGAGAGGAATAGACTATAGGAACAAGATAACTCCATCTGAATCATTGATCTCATTGCCCATGGGTAAGAGAACCAACCATCACACCAGTGATCCAGAATCTTCAACTACCCAGACTGAGCAGGGCCTGAGGGATGGTTCGGACTAGCCACCTCACTTTAGAGGTAAGAATTGGTCATTGGCAGGATTATCTTTGGCAATGGTAAAGAGACTACAACACAAAGGCTGAGCCCTAAAATCACTGACCTTATCTAAACAAAATGGGTGTCCTTGTTTTGCATCGGGCTTTCTTCTTATTTCTGTAGGGCCCACCCTCCTTTCCCTGCCTTTAGGAGAAAGCTTTAGTGAAAAGTAAACTGACTTTATCTCACCACCCGTACATTAACAAAAACAAAATACCAGAAAACAAGGAAATTAAAAGGAGTGATTGGGATAGTAGGGTCCTTCCGTAACTACAGATCAATGATCATAAAAGGCACTCATTTCAATCACACTGGAAGTTACACCTCTGGAAGCCATCTCTCAGATTCTGTTCTTTCTCTCATACATTTTAATCTTGACCTGGAAATAAAATGCCCTCCACCCCATCTCTACTCAGGTTCCCATCTCTTCCTCAAGGTTGCTAACTATAGAGTTTAGAGTTGTTTAAACTGTGTTAGAACCCTGGCTCTTCATAGCTGTGTGACCACAGGTAAGTTGCATAAATTCTCTATGCCAAATCTCTCAGAAAGTCTTTAACAATGTAGACGGGATGTTGAGAATTCACTAAATTAGAATATATAAATGCTTAAGACAATGTCTGGCACATGATAAGTATAATGTGAACATTGCCTACTATTATGATGTATATATAAACTCACTGATCTTTAAACGCTTTAAGACTTAATTCTTTTACAATGCAAAGGATGATTATTTGGTTCCTATAAATGTCTTTTCTAGTACTTTATCATTGAATATTTAAGATTGTTCTTTCTCCTTAATATAAAATTTCTTATTATGGATATGTTGTTTTATGTTTAATATCCATCTTTCTATCTCTCTGATAAGACACAAATAAGCAAGCAATCAGGCTTAGGCTAGCTGAAATGACAGTGCAGGCCGGTGCATATATATTTTGCCTTGGGTACACCAGTACTACGAAATCACCCCAAATTAAAGGTATAAGCTCAATAGATGAGTGATGATGAAAATACAGGGATGCCAAGAAACTAAAATAACAGAATGATGCCTAAGTAAAAGAAATAAAAATGTGGACTCCTCTCTTTGAGGGGGAAGTTCTGAAGGGAGAAGGCAGAGTGATGGTGCTTATCTCCTGGGACATTGCCAAGGACTTGCCAACGTCACGAAATAAAGCCAGCATATTATGGATGCTGTCTCTAATCACCAACAGAGGTTGCATATGCCACAAATAGTGGCTTCTGTGAGTCTCTGTCTGGGAAAAGATGCTATTTATTTGAGTGTTAGCCAAAATTTTATTTAAAAATGATTAAAAGTCTGATTTTGCTAAAGGGCTTATGACACAAAACCAACGTCTGTTAGTTCCTTTCCTCTGCCTTGCCTGCTCCCTGAAGGCAAATACGTTTAGCTTGACGTATTCATTTTCTTATGTAGAAGTATACTTTAAAAAGAATGCACAAATTGCTGTATTATTTTCATCCAGTCTTACACATTATCCATTGACTTTTAATCACATTTAAGGGTATATTTTAATCCCATTTTAACTTTTTGCTAAATTCGTACAGTTTTTTTAGAGGAAAGATGCAGGCAGGAATGAAGGTGAGCAGAGACAGGCAGGCAGAGAGAGAGAGAGGAGGAAGAAACGTTAATTTTATTTACTTATTCATCTTTGCTGCCCACCCCCGCACCCTAACCTGCTCTCTGGGTTTGGATTGCAAACCCAGGACCTTGGAATGTATGTGGATTACACCTGGCAGACTGAAACGTTAAGCCACTAGGGCACACCTCGACTGTTTTTTATGATGCTCTAAATATGGTTCTCTGCTAAGATATGTACCATGCTGTGATTACATTTCCTTTCTTGAACAACTCTTCTGTTTTAAACATGCTGTGTTTCCTTGTTTATTTTTTGACCATCTGAAAAAAATTTCATACAACTCAATTTCTTAAAATAAATAAGTCTCAAAACAATTTTCTCCAGGGTCCAGCATATCAAATAATTGATCAGTTTCTTTATTTTTTCTAAGTTCCTCCGATGTCAACCAATCTTGGGGAGCTCTACTGCCCAGAGCATACTCTGAAGCTCTCATTTTGCCATCATTTTATACATTTTTGTTTTCTTCACTACTGCTGGAAACTGTTTCTTCTGAATCTTTTGTCTTTTTTTTTTTTTTTTTTTTTGCCTACATCGACCCCCTCTTTTCAGTAGAGCACGTCTTCCAGTACTTTTTATGAAAGAATGTGTGACTATAATATCTTCTCTTATCTCTCTGAGGATTGAATTATAGTATCTTTGAGGTTGTCATCTATTCCCTTGTCTGTTTCATCTGATTGCGTTCATTTTCTTTTCTTAATTTTCTCTCTTCTCTGTTTGATTGTCAGCCTTTAATTTAGAGTTCTTCCTCAAATGTCTTATGGTCCTTGACTGTTTTCTTACATTGAAAATGAGATAGTCAAAAAATTGATTGTAAGTTCCTGTACACAATTACGACTTGCAGAATGTTAGGTTTCACTGTTGGCCAGTTACATAATCAGTTAACCAATGTGCTAGAGACCCCAAATTTTACTGGCAACTCTTTCCTCTGAAGCATTTTTGCTTATCTTTGTAAGAAACCCCGGTCTGATATCTGTGTCAGGGAAAGGGAGGTTGATAATGGGCCTGGCTGACAGCCTTCTGGAGCTGAGCAAGGAAGGGGCACTAGGGAATTTACTATTCAAAAGGTTGACTTCCGCATGAGTTTTCTATTGTCAGGTGTCCTGTTGTTTCTGTGTTTGAGGTTCTTGGGTCTGCAGCCGCTCAACTTTTCCGGTACTGCCTTTTCCAATCTCTTGACTTCTCCATTGGTTGAGGAAGGATGGTTGTTTGACTACACTCATGGGAATGTAGAACCAGCTGAATAAAGCTCTTTCTGCTGATTATCAATCAAGTTCTCTCTATCCAGCCTTCTGCCTCACCCTTCCTTCTGTGGTAACTGGTGCCTCTGATTTCTAAAACTTTTCTGGGTTCTCTACAGATAAAATACTTGCTTCTGCCGTTAGCACGCCATAACCAAGTCACCTAGCCAAATCACCTAGCCAAATCACCTTGCGTGACTCGGTCCTTTAATATTTGGTGACGCTAAGTTGATAATAGTTGTCTTGTGCCTGTCTCATAGGAATAAATTACTGGAGTAGAGTAAATTGCAATGAAACTGAGTTTGTTCTTACGATCTCATTTCCCATAACTCCATCATAATTAATGCTGTATCCTTTCCATATCAAATAATTGGCCATTCCCAAAAATTGCCCTGAACTTTTACAGCTCGACAAAAACTGTACTGAATGTCACTCTCAAGAGAAGATATACATCTTCCAAGTTTCATGCCTTGAGTGGTATTAACTTTTGAAAGTTAACTCTGCCTTCTCTCTAATACCATTTTTTAATTTGTTTATACATCAGTCTCCCAAAGCATTTAGAAAGCCTTGAAGAAAAAATACTATATTTATTTTTCTGTGAACCCTTCTTGACAGAAGTGTTTCTTGATTATAATAGGTGCTCAGTTATTATATGTTCAGTGAATGGATGAATGATAGTCCTTTGGATGGTAGCCCTCTAATAAAAATACAGTTTTTATTTTAATGCCTCCTTTTTTACCTCTTCTGATGCCAAGGCCATCTTCGCTAGCTGCTATAAATTGATGTTCTAAATGATGAGGTGGAGAATAATTTGTTGCTGTACCCTCTTTCTGATTAATGAATTACCCTTTCAAGTTTCACATTTTTACTTTATAGCCATCCATTTACACTCTGCTTTTCTTTTTCATCTTTAAATTTGTTAAGCATTATTTTCTAACATCTCTCAGACATATGTAAGTTCATCTTTAGGAAAAAATAACATTGTTGGAGTATTTTTGAGATGAAAAGCATTCTCTTAGGCATTTGACTGCTACTATTAGTTTTCCATAAAAATATTTTCATAACGCTCAGGGTTCAGAGGAATATTTATATTCAAGTTGCATAGAGAAATTCAGTCTTGTCCTTGAGTTACAAATCAAATTCCCTCTTAAACATTGTGTTTAAGGATGATAAAAGTTTCAGTTTTGGCTGTTAGGAACATATCTTCAATCCGTTTAGTCATTCGTTTATGCAAACATTTAAGTGGGAAACATTAATGTGCAAAACAATTGGGGGGGGGGGCTTTAGAACTATAAATATAAATAGGTTATATTCTCTGCTCCAAGGATACAAACAAAGAGAAACCATTACAAGCAAAATACAGCTCATCCCGTATGAATATGTAATGGTTCTTGAGAGACGTGTCAAAAGACAAGAACATGAGATCTTCAATAAAGAGAAGAAACATTTGATCTTCTCAGCAACTTTTTGAATAACAGTATGAATGTGAGTCTGTTCAAACAAGATTTAAATTCAAACCCATCAAATATTTATTGACTAGTTACTATATACTAGAAGAGGTGCCCTATATTCAATACATATCTCATAAAACTAGTAACATGCATTAAGGTTGAATTAATATTTAACTAAAGTAGAACAGACTCAACCAAATAAGTAAATAGGAATGGTTGAGAATATTCCATCTGCTTTATTCCCCATGGAATTTGGTGGTTATCTCAAAGGCTTGCCCAGAAGCACTTTTCTCCTTACTCACTGGTTCTTAAGTTTTAGAATACTTAAGAATTATTATATATAATTGTTTCACACAAAATCATCTGTAATAAACTGCATGTCTGATACAGTTATGCTAATTTTCCTTATGTGCTAAATTTATTTTCTGCTAAGAAGAAATATTTACTTTCATTCATACCAGCTAATTCATATACCAAAAGGCAATATTTTTAAGAATGTGTCTCTTGTACCTTATCGGATATGACACTTTCTGTTTATTGAGGACTCAAATTCTTCCAAGGAGAGACTATTTACCTCAATCTAAACAAGACAAATAGGCACAAGATCTACTTTTAGAGAGAACCAAGCTAGGCCAAGCTAGAAGACTCCACCATGCCCTCTAGAACTCAGGGTTCTAAATTTGTTTTAGAGTAATCTTTGGTAGAACTTAACATTTAAAGCCCTTGTACAGCTCAGGTCTCTACCTTTGATCCCTCTTTTTGGAAAATACATCCTCCAAATATTAGCATGGTCTGTACCTGCACTCTCTAACCTCTTATAGAGGGCTCTACTGCCCACCCTTTTTAAAAAAATCCCCCATTTCCACTCCAGCCTCTACTAAGCTCCTTATTTATAGCACTAAACATTCAAGCTATCACATTAGCCTAGCCATCATTGTGTAACAAATTACCCTAAGACTTAGCTACCTTAAAACAACAAATATTTATTAGTACATGATTTCTGTAGGTCAGGAACCTGGGAACAGCTTGGCTTGGCTCTCTGGTTCAGGATCTCTCACAAGACTACAGTCAAGTTGTCATCTAGGACTGTAGTCATTGAAAGTTAAGTTGGAACAATTTCTGCTCCAATGACTGTTGGCAGGATTCAATTTCTTGAGGGTTATTGGACTGATGACCTCAGTTTCTCTCTGGGTGTGGGTCACAGGCTGTCTTCAGTTTCTTTATACATCACCTCCTCCTTTGGGCAGCCCAAAGCATGTCAACTGGTGAGCAAGTAATGCACAGTGCGAGAGTGCCAGTCAGATGGAAGCAAGTCTTTTAAAACCTAATATTGGAGATGAAATCCCATCGCTTTTCTTGAATTCTGTCATTAGAAGCAAATCACTAAGTCCAGTCCATGCTCGGGGGTTTTAGATTACACACGAATATGTTGGAAGTGAGAGCACTGGGAACCATCTTGGAAGACTGCCTTCTAAGTACCATCTATTTATTAGTTTACTTTTTTTCTTCTCCTCCACACACCAAAATATAAACTCAGGGAATGCTGGAATTTTGCCTGTTTTGTTCACTGCTCAATCTCCACGGTGCCTAAATGTAATATAGATGTACAGTAGATATTTGTTGAATGTTTCCATTTTATGAAACAAAGAAGTTTTTGAAATAAATATGAATGTAATTTTTCTTGATGTCCACACTAGAAATGGCATCCCTCTTCCTTAACAAATAGCTGACCGTTAGAAACCCCTGGCCTCTTTTTCTCCCTCATACTGTCCTCTTTTGCTTTCTAAGTTTTAGTCATGTGGGACTTAATTCCGTTTTCCATCATACCACCATTTCATTCCTGAGTCCTCACACATACAGGTTCCACTTCCAAAATTCTCTTCTTACCAATATAGTGTTTATTCACATAGACACATACATGCATATGTGTATGTGTAGGTTGAAAGAGAGATTCTTGATTCTTCTATTGACTATCTCTGAAACTTAAAATAGTTCTTAATTCTGTTTCTTATCTCATAAACTATGTGCCTCTTTACCTGGTAATATAAGGATATTAAGTCATTAGTCTTTCCTGGATACCACTTACTAGAGTCTTCCTTTCTCTTGCTCCCATCTAGATAAATTGTTCTGCAGGCCTTAGGCACATATGTCCTGGACTTCTCTTCATTGTGTCTTCATTCGGGACCATATGTTACCCTAATTTTTTTTGCTGTTTGCTGTTTAACTTTGCTAGAATACATTCTCAAGTAACTCTGTAAGTAAAGGTGAATAAGAAATTATGTTTCAGAATCCTTACATGGGTTTATTTTTTCCTAACATTTGGTTGACTAGTTATGGATAGCTTGACTAGTTACGGAAATTATAGATTTCAGTGATTTTTTTCTCTAGAATTCTAAAGGCATCTCATCACTGTTGCTATTAAGTCTAATGCCAGTCAGATTTTCATTCTTTTCTAGCCAATCTTTTCTTTCTTTTTAAGATATTCCCTTTAATGAATATGTTCTGACATATTATAGTTATGTTTCTAGACATTTTCATTTATCTATGGCTCATTCATTCTAAAACTGAATCTTTCTCTCTTAGTAGAAAGTCTGTGAATCGTTGATAAAAATACAGCCAAATGCCTGCTTACTCAATAAAGCACAATTTAATGTATGATAAAGATTTTTTGAATAAAACTTTAAAATAGTTTTTTAAATCATTTTATCATCCCTTGACATTTTTAGTTGTTGGCGTGCATGTTGTGATTAACCAGGATTTTAAATTTTTCCTTTTAGTCTTTTGAAGCTCTGCTTTAGGTTAACTTATAACTACTGGTAACTACAATTATGTATTTTTCATTTTATATATTTATAAATGTGTATAATTATATGTATATAATAGTGAGCTGTACTTTTCTCCTTTTAATGTGAGAAGTAGCCACAGAAGATCATGAAAATAATATAAAGGGAGGTTTCAAGTAAGCAGCTGAGTTATGAATATATGTTGGTATCCTAAATAGTCTTTTAAAGTTTTGTAGGTTAACTTTTGAGCTATGATAACTGTCAGTGTTAAAAACCAGTGTTGAACAGCTGATGGTGTGCTTTCAGGAGCAAAGAAGGGGTTTATTATCTTTGAGCTTGCTTTTGTAAACAACGTCATAGGCAGAATAAAACAGTGCAACACAAGAAGCAATCTGTTTCTGCTGACATACAAAGGAGATGGATAGGATTAAGCTATGCACACAGTCTGGAGATTGTCATCTTCTTTCCTCCTTGGACACCACAGTGCCCCAAGGTACAAATGATTTCCTGGGATCTGAAAACTTGGAGATTGAATTGGCCTCTTGCTGCTGGGGAAGTATCACCCTCCAGAGGTTGGCCAAAATTCAGAGCTCCAATTTCTGATTTAACTGATCAAAGGAGAATGAGCAGGTAATAAAGCTTGAAGGCAAGTTCACGGTAGGCAGAAGTGAAATTGGGACTGACCATATTAATTGGCAAGAAAAATCTGGTCAGACTACAACTAGCTCGGGACACATGATCCCAGAAAGTGAATTCAATCAACAATATTTTCTGAGATCTTACTATGTTCAAAGTCCAAGAGACCATAGAGGTGTGACTTACTTCCTGCCCCCAAAGAGCTCACAGTCTATTTGCAAAGAAGACAGAGACTTGAAAAGTTAAGTAACAATCAAATATTGCAGCAACAGCAGCAGAGACACCACCTGGCAGTACATCTTCATTTGCCAGCTTAGTGATGTCAGCCTTAAAGAGGAGTTCAGGGAAAGGAAAGAAATGGACACCCTGGGGGAAGCAGGGAAGTAGTTGTACATAAAACAATAGCTCAGCTGGGTTTTCAAGATGAGGATTCTATTTTATGTTCTTCATTTTCTGTTTTCTCTTGAATTGATTGAATTTTGTTTTGTTTTTTTTTACTGCTTGGAGGTTATACATTCCATTTTTATTATTGTTTGCTTATCTTTTTATAATTGCCAAGTATACTTTAATAATTTTTTTCTAGCAGAACCTAAAGTTAGTATTTTCCCCGCTAACAAGACACTTTAGTTTCCATACATGTTCCCAGCCTAGAACCTGCCCCCAACTCCCAAAACGATATTATTTGGAATCTAGCATTTTCATTCCAACTTCTTATTACATACACGCATACTCACAAACATACAGACTCAGGCAGCGCTTATTTAGATTTAGCTGTTTCTTTTTCTTTTCATTATTTCTTCTACCTGTATGCCTCACCATTTCTTGGTTTCTTTTATTCACTCATTTGCTGTCCTGACATCAGTCCTAACTTTACTCCCCCTCAAATTGGAATGTATCAGTGGCAAACTTTCTGAATTCTAAAGTGTCCAAAGTGTCTTCATTTTATTTTCGCTCTTGAATGATGGCTTGGGGTTCTAGGATTTCCCCTCTCAGAACCTTCTCACTTTTACTCAGACCTCCAAAGATCTCCCTCCATTGCATTCTGGACATTCCTACTGTGATGAGAATTCTGATGACACTGGTCTCTCTCCATGATTTTCTTGTAGGTCATCTGCCTTTGCCTCTTTTTCTTTTGTGATGATCCCATTCCAATTGGCTTTCTGAAGTTTTGCTATGAAATATCTGAAACCAAAGTAAATCTTTCTTACCAGTTTGTAAAAGTCAGTCTTCTCCAAGCATTCACTGAGAAACCAGTCATATTATGAATTCAAAGTCCTATAATTATTTGCAATTTCAAAATAGAGTAAAATTTTGTTTTGTAAGTACTTTTCAGGATCAGGAGTCAATATTTATTAAAAAAAAAAAACAATGCATAAATAATTCCATCCATCTTTCACATAAGCCTAGAAAAGAAGAGCGAGAAATAGATCAGGCAACACTGCCTCTGGTTTTTAGAGATGTGTTATTTGTGCTTTGCCAAACCTAACAAGAATTAAAAGCTCTTTGGATTGTGTCCAGCTGTATTATTTAACAACCGAGTGTATCAGCAAACCAATCCACAAAAGATTTTCGGATGACCTTATGAAGGAAATTTTTCCTACTCTTTTTCTAAAGTTATAAAAGGCCACTTGAAGCAAAGCATACAAAGACTTTGTGAAATTAGAAAGCCAAGAGCAGAATATCAATGGCATGACCTTGCTTTCTCTATCATCCTTGATGTAGTTTGGGATTGGATATAAAATTGTTCTACCTCCTTGGTCGTTAAAGTAATCCATTAATAAAATTTGGGCAATACTACATTTATAGTAGTATGTGCTCATCATTGTACGAACAACTGGAAGAAGTTTTCTTTCCTTGTTTTAGAGAAAAGGAAGTCTTAGATTCAGGATGTCACTCAAGTACGTGAAGCCAGACCGTTGGGCTTAATCCACGAAGTCTTGTAGATAGTAGGTGCTTTCTACATATTCTACATATTTCTACATATTTCTACATATTTGCCTTAATGAGTGGGCGACTAAACCTGGGATTCTAAAGCTACACACAGCACACTTTCTACTTCCTGCTTTTTGTCATGTGGAATTCTACAACTCTTGTGGAGGAGGAAGGAAACACATCTGGTGAGAATAAAGGAATTTTTCTAATCAGAAAGTCAAGAGCAAAGAGGTAGAAATTATTTTTCCCATTTTCCAGATGAGGAAACCTAACCTGACTGTCAGGAGAGAATTCTGAATGCATCTCTCACCTTTCCGATTGTCATATAAGCAGAGACTGACAGGCTTCCGTGCATGCTAGCTTTACAAAGCTGTTTGTATAGTGAACAAACTTGTATGACAGAGAAAGTGACTCCATCCAGAGCAAAGACAGGTTTGTTTATTGTCCGGTATAATAAAGATAATAGCTCGCTCCAGGAAAAGGTCTGGGAGGCTTGTCTGTCCATTGTAAGAAAGTTATATTCCCTAAGTTCAGGGTCCTTGTCCTATAGCCCAGTGTGTGCCAGTATCACCTGACTCTTGCGTGCCCCAGTGGGACACAAGGCTTTAGGACTGGCACAAATGCTGATATTGTTATTGCTACTGCTCCAAGTTAGAAATTCATTTTTCTCTGGCTCAGAAGTCTTATGTCTTCTGCAAGCAAACATGGTACTATATAGGTAACTAATGTGCTAGCTTGCAAATGGAGTAAAATCTCAGATTTTTGACAGTTTTTGAAACAGCAGGACTCAAAACTATCTAGTAAATTATGGGGTTTGAACCCCATGTATGGCAGACCTCAGAGCCAGAGTTCTCAATCTCCCCTCTGTATTGTTCCCATGGGAACAGGCATGAAGAATCTCAGCAGGAGTCCAGGGTATAACTTGAACTGTTTTATTACTGCATTCTGAACTGATGAAGTCTGGAGCCCATTTCATTTTGTTCTCTATTATAACCATTGAAATCATATCCAGCCTTATTTAAAGGCAAAGGAATTGGGCCACTTACACTCTGTGAGGTTTAGGAGAAGGTCACCTGTTCCGCTGTGAACAATTCACATTTTCCTATTACAGTATTGTTTGTTAAGTGCGTATTCAGAGTTGGACCACCACACCAATGGGTATTGGCCACTGGGACTTTAATTTTATAGCTTTCCTTTTCCAATAGGAAGGTTAAAATTGCAGAGTTCTAAAAGACCAAAAAAAAAAAAGTCAGAAAGCTGCCAACTACATCTGACCTTTAAAAAAAAATCACTAGACTTCTCCAGACACTATGTTTTTCATCTGTAAAATGGAAATAATCATCTCCGTGGGTTCCTGTGAGAATCCAATAGCTAGGACTGCCAGATTTAGAAAATAAAAATACAGAGGCCCTGTTGGATTTCAATATCAGATAATTACTTAGTAGAAATATATCCCAAATTTTACATGTGACACCCTTAATTAAATAATGTATTATCTATCTGAGATTACAATAAACTGTATGTCCGGTATTTTATTTGCAATTTTGCAGAGAGCTAATATACATGTTAAAGCAACCCTGACTTGAGAATTTGTATTCAGATGGTTTAAGTGATTGCTCCTGGGCTTGAACTATGACTGGTAAGGGTGTAGAGATAGAGAAAGTCAAACAAGTGTGCATTTGCAGACCAGGTCCTGCAGAGGATTCAGCCGGTTCCTTCTTGAGGCCCTGGAATGTAAGAAACTTCACGGATGTGTCTCAACCAGTGTTGGGGATCTAGTCTTTGATATTCCCTGTGCCTCTCAGTTGTTGGCTAAGGGGAACTTCTGGCTTTCTGCAGTTGCCCTGCTCTCTTGCAAGTCCGGGGATCCTAGGCAGCCCTCCAAAGATCTCTATCAATAAATTATTGAAAAGCAAATCAAATTGGGGGACGGGGTGGGGAGGACAGTCAACAGCATCTCTAAGGAAGGGAGCTATGGAAACCTGGGAAGAGTACCTGCAGTGTTCACTACGCTCCTTTATAGACGATAGAGTACTGTGTGGGCTTGATAACTAAGTGAGGGACATTGGAAGGCAGGATTTTCAGTTAAAGAACTTGGTCTCTTTTGGCTGCAATAACAGAAGACTATAGACCAGATGGCTTACAAACAACAGAAATGTAGCCCTCACATTTCTGGAGGCTGGAGCAGTTTGAGATCAAGGTGCTGTCAGAT
The DNA here is from genome assembly GCA_004363575.1 of Solenodon paradoxus. NCBI lineage: Eukaryota > Metazoa > Chordata > Mammalia > Eulipotyphla > Solenodontidae > Solenodon > Solenodon paradoxus. Next base: position 30,834 of record RJWH01006318.1, read on the forward strand.
TCAGTGCCTGGTGAGAAGCCACTTCCTGGTTCACAGATGGCCATCTTCTTTTTGTGGTTCACATGTAGCAAAGATCAGAGCGCTCTCGCAGATCCCTTTTATAACAGTACTAATCATGGGGGCTCCACCCTCATGAACTTATCCCCTTCCAAATGCCCCAGCTCCTAATACCATCACATTAGGGGCGAGGATTTCAACATATGAATTGGAGAAGGGGGTATAAATATTTGGTCCCTAACAAAAACCAGAGATAAAAGACATTCTTTCTCCCAAAAGAAACGTCATATGTATCTTAATTATTCTTTACTAGGACCTACCACTCATTTTGGATATCGAGTAGTGTCTCCTCTCCATTTTATTAGCACATATCTGTGGGAAAGATGAGTTTTCCTTGAAAACAGGGAGAAGAAGCCCTTACAGAACACCCTTCTTACCGTGCTCTTGACAGCCCAGATGGAGGCCACTGTAAACATACAGTTGCCAACCTTTGAAGGGCATCTTCTGGGGGAACTACAAGGCATAATTTGAAAGTCCGTGATGTGCTACTACATGGCTTTGTCTAAAAAAACCATGGAGAGAAGTTGAATGGCCTTAAACTGATGCCCAAATTGCACATTAAAAAACCCTGTAATTTGGAGGAAGTCTCCCCAGGAGGCTGTAGGCTCTGCTTGGCCTATACAACTCTAAATATTAAAATTAAAAATAGCTAAATACACAACTGGAAAAGAACATATCTATTGAAATCTGCATTCATTTTGTTTGTTTGCTTTCTGCCCCTTCTCTTTCAAATAATACCTCACAATGGAAGGATCCTCTAGTATCATATTCACTCCCCCTTACTTGTGCATGGGACTCCCCAGATGCAAAATGATAGGTTGACAGGGCACAGCGTTTGCCACTGCTTTTTGCATTATTTAGAGGCAAACAGGAGCAAACTTAGAAGCTAAGGAAAGAGGAAACAATGTCTTTAGCAAGACACTTGGGAGATTTATTTTTAAGAAATGAGTGGGGGGAAATGAACTCTGTAGGAATCAACTACAGAACAAGGTCTTGATTCATTGGAGAACTACTTCTGTCAGCTTCCACGTGCTAAGGCTGTCACAGTGATAATGACATGCCTTTAATTTGTTGAGACCCTTCCTCCAAGAATTTCCCTCTACAAGGACAATTATTTTAATGAAGATGGATTTTGAAACTGACCACCTGCTGGGATTTTTTTTCTTGCCTGGTTGTCTCAACAGCACAGTGTATTATTATACATCCTAACTCCATCTACATTATTCTGCCCATCCCCTGAGGGGAACACAGGGTTTTCATCATCCTGTGGATGGACTTGGGGTTATTCATGAAGCAGAGAAAGGAGGGTGTTGTGGGAATAACCTGAGGGGAATAAATAAACTTGTCTCTTTCTTAAAACCAAGGTTTTCTAAGGACATGGGGAAATAGGAAGGTTCTGCAAGGAAATTTCTTGCCTGAGCAAGAGCAGAATTATGTCCCTCATTAATTTTGGTGAGCCCGTGTTTGTGTTGACAACCAGGAACAAAGGGGTGGTAAACTCTGTGCAGAGAGGACTATAAACAGCAGCTGTGTGGACATTTTCTTACGAGGATGAGAAGAGACCGACCTTTGCTACTTACTGCCAAAATGGAGACACAATGTCTGCTTTTTGTTTTCCGATTAGACAGTGATGTCTGTGTGACTTGAGGATGGGGCATTTACTCTTGTTCTTCTCTTTCCAGCACATATTTTACTGATTCTAGGAAGCATCCCAGCCTAAGTTTGACTCAAGTTATGTCAATAGGATTCCTGTTTTCTCTCCTTCAGAAACTGTTTTATTCATCCTAAGAACCTAGGTCAACTGGTGTCAGTGCTTTCTTGGTGGATGAGGAGTGGTTGGCTAGTTCCTCTCACATCCATTCCATCTTAAACCCATTGTCATAAACTTTTGGAGAACAGTGATTCTCAAATACTGGGCAGTCAGCATCAGCCTCATTTGGGAATTTGGCAGAAATGAGAAACTGGAGGCCCCTCTCCAGATCTATTGAATCAGAAAATGTGTTTTAATAAGCCCTTCAGGTGATTGAAATGCATACTAGAGTTTGAGAATGCTGACGTAGAGCATTTGCTAATATGGAGATATTGTTCCTGCTCCACTTGAGAGAATTTAAAAATAATTAGGAATGGAAATAATGGGAAAATTCCGGTTGAATAAGTTCCCATAGTAAAAAATGAAAGAAAGATATACAAATAAAGATTTGGGAATAATCAGATTATTCGTTTGATACCTGTGATGTATGACACTTTTACAGCACCATTTGCTCTGTCTAGTCTTAACACCAGTCCGAAAGGTCCTTGACATATATCCATGAATATCCCTCTTTTGTAGCTGAAGAAACTCTTATTCAAAGAGGTTAAGTAATGTTCCCAGAGTCAACAGTTGATAAGAGGCAGCTTCGAAATGGCAATAGGTCAGATCTGTTTGCTTGGAGAGTCCAGAGAGGTATAGAGGAATGAAAATTGAGCTGCTTTGAGAGTGGGGTGATTAGCATTGCCATTATCCATTCTTTCTGTTATGAAAATTGTTTGATAACTGGCATAGCAGTTCCTGCTCTCTTTTCAAGCATTATATGGAAGGTTTGCATAAAAGATTTTCAAATTATAGCACAGAGAACAAGCATATACAGATTTCATGTTTCCTTGTGTTTGATGGCATCTCTTGTTTGTAAAATGCAAATGAGAGGTGATTTATTATAAGAGTTCTTCAATAGATTGGGCTTCTTATGGCTAATTTGGCTTGGGTCTGAGCTCAAGGATGAAAGTGTGGGAGACAGATAGCTAAATCATAAGCTCTTACTTTCAGGGATGGGTGGAAAAGAGAGATGATTGTGTCAACCAGTGGCTTCATTCTTTTTTCATCAAGACTCATAGTTAAAAATACATTTTACGTTGCCCTCCTGTGGTTTAATGGCTTAGGTACAGATCATGTAAAACCCATGGACCTGGCCTTGAGACCCACAATTGAGAGAAGGGGGATAAAACCATTTTACAATACATTTCAGGACACATATAAATATACATACATCTCTATAAAACAATCAAAATTGAAAAGAAAACAACTATGTGTAGTACATGTGATGAACTCTAATTTTTTTCTATTTTATTCCATTTAATTTTTTAGCTCTCCCCAACCCAATATAGTGATTTTGCATCCCACTAATCAGTAGCGAGCTGAAACTTTGAAAACGTTGAAATGTTAGGAAAACATTGTCTACAGCAAACACTTTTAGGAAAATTTGAGGTGCTTTAAGTGCCTAGAATAGGGAATAAATGGTTCTGAAATGCAAAGAAGGTAATTAACAGGACCGAAACAGATAGGAAGGAATGGGTTCCAGCTCCCAGCATCCTTAGATTGGGTGTCTGGCCCTCCAAATGGCAGGTCGTAAGGAGGTGTTGAGGTGGTTCCTCACCAGGAGTGACTCTACTTCATTGGAGGTGCCTGTGGACATGTTGTGGCTGCCACCATGACAAGGAGCCCTATGGAATTTGATGGTTGGGGGCCCCAATACTAACTGTGGTGAGGCACAGGGACAGTCCTGCGCTGCATTGTGCTCCAACAGAGAAATACTGTGGACAACTCTGTGTCACCAAGCAGCCTGGTCCCTAGATCTAGAGTCCCTGGGCTGGACTCCTATAGTTTAAAATCACTAAATGCACACTCCAGTCCTCATTAGTGATGCAAAGGAAGTCATGCAGGGAGTATCAGGGTGACCAAGGCACGATTTCTCAGCCTTGGCCCTATTGACATTTGGGTGATAGGTGATTCCTTACTCAGGGAGCTACCTGCTCATTGTAGGCTGTTTAACAGGATCCCTGGCCTTGAATGTGATGTGCCTAGCACTGCCTTCAACCCCCCAATTGTGACAACCAAAAACGTTTCCAGGTATCGCCAAGTGTCCCCTCCCTAGAAGGCAAAGTCACCCTGTGTGAGCACAACTGGTATAAGGTAGGAGGTGATGAGGAGAGCCTCAGACAACTTGAAAATATTTTCCAGTAAGAATAGACAGTTCCCATACAACATGTTTAGAATAACCCTGTCCCCTCCTGCAACTTTTCTGAGTCCCTCAAGGCCACCACCATGATACAGAGCAAACTGCAAAATGTTTTTCTCTTTCGCTCAGAATCACATTTCCTTCTGCACCATACCATCTTCAGTGGTGAACTGCTTTAGTCAACAAAATTTAACATGATGTGCAAAAGGTAAAGAAAGTCAAGTCCATCACTGCTGTAAGGGGAAATCAAGTTCAAGTGGAATCAAGGCATTTGTGTTTTATGGTCTTTGACAGTGTGATGGGGAAATGCCGGTAGATGTCTCATATTTTTCTGGCTCTGAAGTACTTAGTAAATCATTGTACAACCTAACTCCATCATGGACCCAGGGCCCTGTTCTGTTTGCATACATCTATAATAAATAGGCAAATTGTAATTGTGCGGGTTCCTCGAGGGGTAACCAAGACAGTGAATGACATGTGTGGCTATTGCATATTTGCACTTATTATCGAAAAGCACACTTAAAAAATAGGCATCATTCCTCTGCCCCATTCCCTTAATTCCCTATTTATTTCCTTAAACTCAATGCCAAATGCCTGCTTTCACAATATAGTACTGTCCTCTCAACAAAAATTCCACTTTTAACTTTTCTGGGAAACATGGCTTGGATTTAGGTGTTCTGGGTGCTAACTGTCCTTGTTTTACAAAGGCATTGTTTATAGAATGGGAATTAATTGCTAAAGCAAATATTGCTTGAATCTCCTCTGAATCCACTGACAGTGCACACCTTGGCCATGATGGAGTGTTTGTGTACCTAGTTAATCAAACTAGAGGCATCTTATTTTTTCCACATAAAACAAGCTTCTCTTAAATGCATTAATTGAGAATTGTTGCTCTGGATTAATGACGTGATCTATGCATTTGCAAGAACGTGGTCTTCTGTTTTAAGGATGCCACATCTAGAACTAAGGAGAACAGACATTTATTCTAAAGAAACATTTTGGTGGCCAATAAGAATATCACAGGATTTAAAAGCAAAAACTACCTGAATTATTGGCCCAGAAACACTTCAGTAAATAAAATGCACTCTTTTCCTTCCGTTAACATTGCTAAAATGTGCTGTGTGGGCTGGGCAATTTCAGTCCATAAAACACAGTTTTGGTCCTCGTCGGCTTTTTTATTTTCACCAGTGATTGAGGAAAGTACTCTTCAGCTGGAAAGAAAACAGTATTCCTGACATACGACTAGGAAATATGAAATTATCCAGGCAAATGGGCTTGCTAGTTTTTCATGTGAGAACAGCTAATAGGAATCATTGTTATCACTGAGACAATACAGGGATCTTAAGTTGTGCATATATGGCAATGAAGATGCAGTGTTTTCCCAGCAAGTCATGCTACTCACCAACATTTACTCCACCAATGGACTGCAGATTTTGAGTTAGTATCTTTACTGGTTGGGTGCCTAAGACCCTGACTGAATATCCCACTTCTGCTCAGAAAACAATTCCTCTGATACCCAGCATCCTGACTACAGACTTAAGGGAATTTAATACCTCACTATTTCATACCTGAGTGATCTGTTCATATATGCAGAGATCCATGGTTGGACTATACTATTTGAAATTTCAAATTAAGGGATTTTCACAACACTTCTTAGATTAAAAGTGATTATGGTCTCCATCTGCTCTCTGAAAAGTCCTTTAGAGAGAAAACCATTGGACAAAATAAACGCTGGATTTAGCAATCAGAAGAATCACATCTAAAAAAATCCCTCCTCACTTCCCAATGTGGGACCTTTGAACAAATTGTTGAAAATTTTTGATCCTCTTTGTTCTCAGATGTTAAGTTAGAGCAGCCATTTTAACTACTCTATATTTCAATATTGTTGTAAGTATTTGAGATGCTCATACATCTTAAATTGCTTCAGAAGCTGTTTAAGTGCCTTCAAAGTAAAAGATGTCTTATCTTAATCTTAGTAACAGAAATTATCAAAATAACTTGACCTGGAGAATGAACCATAAATATTTTTCTTAACATCACAAATATAATATTGACACAAACCATCTAAATGCTAATCACAATGCTTTTTATTTATTTAGAGGGCTTCCCTGCCTATTATTTGCTCTGATTCTCACACTCTTGTGAAAAATATCAGACTTTATTTGATCTAATGAGATAAAAGGGGCACAGATAACATAAATTGGGACTCTAATGGTGAAATCCCAATGAACATTACCTACCTACTGTGTGTCATGTCTAAACTGAAGATGGTTTTCACTTTTGTTACATCATGGCTAATCCTTGTCATAATGGTATGAGATGCTTGCTATTTTCTATACATCTATACGTTGAGCCCATTTGCATACATTTTAAGAGGGAGAATGAGAAGAAATTTACATTGAATAATTTTCCCTTAACTTGGTGAAATATAGTGTTTTTCTGCAATCGAAATTTCTAATTCTGCTAAATACATTGCTTTGAGACAGCCGTTTTTATAACCATCCTACAGGCATCCTGGGTACAGAGAGAAATTTCCACTCCCTCTGTCAATAATCAGTTCAGCCAATTAGTTTCTAGTATTCATCTTAGATTTTGTTTCCGTGGTCTACTACTTGATATAGCCTTAATTACAGGCAGTATTGTTTATTTGAACTGGTTCTCCAGTTCCCTGTAAAGAGATTTTCTATACTGTGGTGTTTATTTAGGGGGAGAGGGATGTATTATTTTAAAATGAGAGGAATGATTTTTTTAATAAAGGCTATAGGAAGGAAAGATAAAGACTGAAAGATCCTAACTCTCTGAAACATCCTGTGTTAGGATTAGTTTCCATTATATGTGATGGAAAAGTAGTAGAGGGGGCGGTGGTGGTGGTGGTGATGACAGTAGTTGTTGTCATCGCTGTAGTAGTAGTAAAACAACAGTGTTCAAAGATAGCAATGTTTCTCTCCTGTAAAAGAAGTCTGAATTTCTGTGCTGGGACAAGACTTGGTTGGAGACTTGGTTGGTTCCAGTCAGAAGTGAACCCATGCTCCAGCTACCATTGTGATTTGCTTCCAGTCTCAAGTTCACCTATGTTTCCAGGCAGTCTGTGAACATGCTGCATTGACCTCTGCATTCCAGATAATAGATAAAGGATGGAGAGAGGAGTAGGGAAGTGCAGAAAAGTTGCATCTCTTAGATAGAGGCGTGCAACAGTTTCACTGCAATCTGATTGGCCAGAACTTTATCCCATGACCCCAAAGACTTCCAAGCTGGACATGTAGACTTCTCCCTGCAAATACCGCTACTGAAGAAGAGTGGGATTATTTTACTAAGGAAGAAAAGGTGACTATTGAGTAGTAGCTACGAGAAGAGGTTATACTTTCTCTAAATAACAGTCGATGAAATTGTGATAGAATGTTTGAAATGGGCCCTCTTTGCCCTGAATAACTCAATGATCTATGTTTACTTTGGATTCAGTGTTACAAAATTTATCAAGTAAAGGAAAGATGTAAAATCTAGAGTGGAAATTTAGCCAGCGACTCCCCACCTTTTATGGAGCAAAAGCCAAAGTCCTTATACTGAGTAATCTACAGGGCCTTCCAGGAACTGACTTGTTATATCTTCAGCAGTTCATTACATTTCAGACACACTACCCTTACTACCCTTGAACCTGCCAAGTGGGACTCAGCCTTCAGTCTGTGCCCTGGCTACTCCACTGCATCTGAACTGCTTCCTTCCCCCACTATCCCATTTGGAGGACTCATTCTTTGCTCAAATTTACTCTTTTCAATAAAACCTGCCCTGATCCAGAGAGACCAGAAGTTTTTCCTTCTTTTATTCATAGTCTTTAGAACTACAGACTCCCCACATCTCAAAACAGTGACGCTTCCCTCTTTGTTGGATTACACCCAAATTTTTGTTTGTAAAATGGTGCAACAATCTCATCTAATCTGTCCTGGGTTCTCTGTTTTTCTCTTTCTGTGAGATACTTTTCCACTTGTTTAGTTGGAAAGAGAAGGGATAGTGATTTTCATAGAGGGTGTGGTCTTGAGGGAAAAGGACAAAGCTGACATACATATCAAACATTTTGAGTGATATCTATTTCTATGTCTATAAAAGCAATGTCATGGAGCGAAAGTCTCTTTAAATATGTAACATCTGTATTTTCATTCATCTCTTAAAGTTTTCAAACTGTTCTCACAATCAGCTCTTAGTTTACATTGTAAAGTCCTTTTTTCAGATTCTGTTTTCCTTGTAACTTCCCACTGTTAACACCCCCAGTGACATGTGTGTACTTGTAGTGGCATGTATATGTGTGTGTGAAATCTCCTTACTTTCCTTTTTTCCATTCTTATCTGATTAAGCAGTCTTGACATAGTGAGTAAACTCTCAGTGTTAAGGCTCAGTACTTTTTGTCTGGTTCCATTTCCCATTCTCTCTTTGAATTTTTGTCCCTGGAAGCCCCATACCTTCTCTTTCCCACTATCTATCTACCATCTTCCAACAATGATGCCATGAGATGCTATATGAACTGTAGGAGGGCTGTATCAACCAATTCTCTTCTATAATATATTCTCTCCTCTGCTGAGCTCTTGTGCCTCCTCTAGAGGGATATTTATGCCATTCAAAACCAGCACCCAAATTGCAAGGTCTCCTTGACTCTAAAAAGTTGACTCTAGCTGAAGAAGATTTTTTTTTTCCACTATTTATGGAACAAAAACTAATCATTTAGTTTGTTACTTTAAATGTCCCATTTAAATTGTTAATCCACAATTACTGGCAATTTTACCAGTTTTTCAAAAATCAATATATAATTAATCATCAAAATGATATACAGATGGAATTAGATATATACCTACTTTTTCATGAATATAATTTCTGGGATAACTTTAGTTTAATATCTGCAACTCATTCATGATCATAAGAACTACCTTGACATTTCTTTTGAAACAACTGGATGAGGCAATCAAGGACAAGTGATTAAGAAACTTTGCTATAATCAGCAAATATAAATGGAAATTGTCTATTTCCCAACATGGCAGATGTATTCATTGTCACTGGCCTAAACCATATAACCATATCTACCTCTGTTCTTTGTCAGCCAGTCTCATCGCTCTCCTCCAGGATCTGTATTTTAAGAAAGTAGAGGGGGGAAAAAAACAACTCTGAACATCTCAGTAATGGCCTATCCGTTAAAAGCCAAGGCTATTTTTAATATTAATATTCATTTTGTACTGTGAAATTGTCATAACTTTTTATGGCCACTCATAAATGTTGAAGCAGGCCCATGATTCAGCACCATTAAATCACTGGTAAATTACCACTGATGAGGCTAAAATTGCTAGTTCTAAAAACTCACTGCTGGGAAGGCTTCTTGTAGTTCGGTGAATTACCACCTCAAAACTGTCCTACCACTTGCCCCGACTGTCTGGTCAGACTTGATGAATGCTTGATGGTTGCTCTCCTGGAGCTCTGAATGCCCAGGCCATGTTTCCAGCCCAGCATGGACATAATTAACGCTACTTTTGATTTGGACTATAGAAGGTAGAGTAGAATGTTCAAAAAGTGTATTTATGTAATGTGACTCATGACTTTAAAATGAAAGAAATGTTTAAAACCAAACACATTCTTGTCATCATTGCTTATGAGTCAAGTAGTAGGGAAACAGGTCAGTGGTTATGTTGAGTTCCGTTGCCTGTTGTTAAGATCTTGTGTTTATCTCCTGTGCTTTCTCAAAGCTCCCTACAGTGAGTAGAACAAATTAAGCAAATAAAGGAGAGAATTAGGTCTTGGCAGCCATACAAAGTAAGATGTTCTACTTCTTGAAAAGTAGATATACTTATAAAACAAAATAGCTACAGAAGGTCTGTGTTCATTATCAAAATGCAAGGCCAGATTTGTATTTTGGCTTGTTTGGGGATTTTGCGTTGTTTTTATTTACTTTTTAAATTCATATTGACTTAAAGTATTTAATGAAAAAAATGTCCCTTTTCACGATCTCTCAGAAGCAGAAAAATCTTAGTAATTCTGAGGAAGTATTGCTTGCTTTGGCTGATGGAAGCAAAAAGATGACAATAGGGCCATGAATTCTTAGAGTATCATCCCTTAAAAATCAGTTCTAAATGACTTTGATGCCAAGGACAGCAGGCAGGTTATAGGATGTGTGCGTTTCCCAGTAGGCAGAGCTCAGTACCATAACCTAGCATTCATTTATTCATTCATTTTGAAGCACATATTAAGCACCTTCATGTACTAGAATAAAGTTAAAATAGAATCTTCCTTTTGAAGCTAGAGGTAGCGGTGGACTCAGAGGGAAAAATGTGGTGGACTTCTTGTCCCCAGTCTACATCCTGCTGGAACGGACACCTCGCACACATTTCAAGTCCCAACCACATCGCTAAAATCAAGCCACAAGCCTTAAGATTGCTTAGCACACCACTGGCTACCTTATCCTTAACATGCTGACCTTGAGGAATTACTTCACCACACAGTACTCTAATAATTCATGACCATCTAGGCTGTGCAAGCCATCTGAATGGAAAGTAGAATGAGAAAGGGACATCATGTAGCATAGCATTTTTGAGTTCCTTAGGCATTTTCTGGACCCACCAGAGAGGACACAGAGTGACGGGACACACTGTGTACCCAGCCTCTGAAACTCTGGCCCCCACCTCATCCATAATCTAATCAGCACTGCTAACTTTAAAAGCCCAGATTCCAGATACTGGATATGCAGCAAAGTGAGGTCCCTCTTCCATGCTGTCGCCCTTATGTACAGAAGCTATGTCTCCCTATCTTTTATCTGATCTCTGCAATAAAGTCTTGTCTGAGGAACCCTTTGAACTCTGTACAATTTCTACTGCTCAGGGGTCCATTAACCCCAGAGAAGCTACCAGCCCCTATGGGGGTTGATATCAACAGTATCTGAAAATTCAGCAGCATTTTGGTGTCAGGAATACAATGAGCACTTTAAATATCCACATGGATTATGATTTTATTGTACAACAATGAACCTCTGATTTTTCTTTAACGTTGCATAGCTTCTCAAACTAACATTTTGACAGAATAAACCAGTAGGTTGCTATTCAAATTTTATTCCTCTGTGTTATCATGAAAAATTGTTTATGCATGTGCTACTTTTAAAATACAGATGAAATAAATATGGCATAGGAATGCTTTGGTTGTGAACAGATCTCCTGCTTTTCCAGGGAATATTTTTAAGCAGAAGAAAAGTCATCATTAGTAAGTTTCCTTTGAATATTGAAAATATACATTAGAATTGGCATTACTAAGAGTCGGTCTTAAAATCATAAGTGCATGTGTAAATGTTAATACAATAAGCAAATTGTGATTCCAGACAGCAAGCTTCTCTTCTCTAAAATTTCAGCGATGGATCTGTAAGCGTTGATTTTTCAGAATGCAGTGAGATGTTGGAGGTTTGGGAAGATTAATAATTTTAAGAGAAGGTCTTAGGAAACATCTGCATGACAAATTTCTATTTTCCAAGCTAAAAAGTCTTTACTTGCTTGATAATCTCCCCTAATAGTCATGTGTGCATTGAAAACAATGAGGTTTCTGGAAGAACTCCACAGTACTGTAAGATTCCACAATGCAATTAAGAATAATCACATGATCATGAGTTGCAGAGAACCTTAAATGTCAAAGAATGGCTGCAGGGAGATTTTGCAAAGGAAAATGACCTTTTTGATCATCAGGACCAGTTCTGCCAACATAGGTTTACAATAAAAAGAAAGAAGCAAGCCCATGTGAGGAGTTATTTTCTAGACATATTAGTGCTGAATTATTTTTTAATTGCAGTAACTTTTATCCTACACATAAAAATAAATCATATGTATATGCTCCCCATATGTGAAGTTTCTCCATTGCTCAGATATATGTCAACACACCCTACCCTCCACCAAATCAAGTGTTCTTAAACATTATCCAGTGGGCACCACCACCACTGTCCTCCTACCCACCCCCCACCCCATCCCATTAGCTATTGTTAACCTCCGTTCTGTTGCAAGTGTCCAAGGGTTGGTTTTGTTTCATCTGTACCTTTGTTTTTTCTGTTCACATTCCACCTCTGAATGAGGTCATCTGGTGTCAATCTTTCTTTTAACTTATTTTACTTAGCATCTCCTCTAGATCCCTCTATGTTGATTCAAATGATAGGGTTTCATCTCTTCTAGGGGCTGTGTAGTATTCCATTGTGTATATGGACCACATCTTTATTCATTCTGATGTTGAGCACTTAGGTAATTTCCAGTTCTTAACTATTGTGAATAGGGCCACAATAAACATGGGGGTACATACATCTCTGTGGATGGGGGCTTTTTTATCTTTTGGGTAGATGCCCAGAAGTGGAATGATGGGATCCTATGGGATTTCCATCTTCAACTTTTTGAGCAGTCTCCAAATTGTGCTCCATAGGGGTTGCACCAATTCGCACTCCCACCAGCAGTGCAAAAGTGTTCCCTTTTCTCTATATACTTTCCAGCATTTGTTATTTCCAGACTTTTGGATCATAGCCAGTCTTTCAGGTGTAACTTGATATCTCATTGTTGTTTTGATTTACATTTCCCTGATAGCCAGTGATAAATTCTAATGGAACCACTTAGATGTTGATCTTTGCTGCAGATTGGACATACATTCTTATCTACCACTGTCATTTGATCCAGTGCAATGGGAGACCCCCTTTTTTTCAAGACAGTAAGACTCAGTAGGGTGAAAGAAAGCATGAGATTTGAGTTAACACACCAATTTTTCAAGATCAATGAAAGGCCAGAAAGAGAAGTTTAGGATGCGAAGGCTGTTCATAAGCTCTACAGCATATATGCATTGCCTTTTCATTTAATTAACAATTAGTACAAGGTCATTAGTGAAAATAAGTGATACAGTTTATCCCATGGAAGTACACAGCGCCATCTGTGTCATGATGGGTTCCCTGAAATAGATTTGATTTATTCATAATTTGCATGAAGATTTCCTCCATGCCAATTATTATGTCTTATGCTGTACATGTGGTAACATTATCTCAGCTATTCCACCTACCAATCAGCAAGTTACCAACTCTATTTGTAAAGCTGAGAGAGGCTGAATAACTTGTGTAAGTTAGTCCAACTTAAATGGGAGAAAGGGTTTCCAACACACGTTGCCTTATTCCAAAATGTGTTCTGTAACCACTACCCCACTACCATCCCACACTATATACAAAAATTCTTATTTGTATATTACTTCCACAAATCCTTTTTGCATTCAAGATGCACTATTTCATCTTTGAACATTTGTAACTGCCATCTTTGGTGAAATTATGCCATGGTAACAAACAAGTCCCAAAATTTCATTGATTCACAGTAACAAAAGTTGTTTCTCACTCTCATTAAAGCCATTTTGGCTCATCTATGGCTTTCTTCCGTGCTATCTTCATTTTGGATTCAGCTAAAAGAAAGAGAAGAAAGATTTAATCAACTGACGATTTTATACATTTTTATTAAGAAGCGTTTCATCCCTTTCTGTAATATTTCATTGGCCAAACTAAGTCATTTGTCCAAATCTGACATCAGTGGGGTAAGGAGATAAATTTGCCTAGATATAATACAATGTTCCAACCCCATCATGTTTTCATAGATGATAGATATTTTATTAAGTTTATGAATGAATTCATTAATAGAATGCAATGAAGAAATATAAGAATTACAAGGTAATACAAAGTAATATAACCCCATCAGCCATCAAATTTGATTCACTTGATTACGTTCACAGAGAAGAAAGAAAAGAACAGATATCATATATTTTCTTTTTATTGTTTCATGTGGAAACTTAAATATTGGATCTTTTGGGCATATAGGGACTCTACTCTGGTTGAGATCCTTATATTTGATCATAGGATTAGTAGCTCATTATTAACCAACTTTATGCAGTTAAGATCCTTTAATGCTCTTAGGGAAAATTGTCAAACATTTGCCCATTTTCTATATTCCCATCATTCAATAAACCCAAATAGGCAAAGACACTCTTTCAAAATGGAATTTACCCAGTCTACTGTCACATCTAGGCTTCAGTGAATGAAACATTTTTAAATATATGTCTGTTAGATAGGATCTTAACAGCAATTTTATTTTCTGACAGTTATCAAGGGAAGAGCAATATATTTTTATGTTGTTATTGTCTTAAACTCAGAGAGAGTGGGTAGGGCCAAGCTCCAAGGCACCCTCCATTTTTGAAGAACAGGCAAAACTAGGAATTCTCCCTAAGAATTTGATGAACTGAGAACAAAGAGTAGAGAATCTATTAAGAAACCTCCTAAAGCTGCTATTTTGAGCAGGAAGACCTCCTATTGTCACTGTTCACTAAGTCCTGGGTGTGTATAGACCAGCTCTTAGCAGAGTCTTCTGGAAGGACTGCTTCAAAAACACAACTTTCAGTCAGCCTGAGGACCATTTCACCAACAAAGATTCACCTGCCCGCACTCTGCTTCCTACTCTGTAGCCCTTGGTGAGCCAGTTTTGTTCCTTTGCAATATTGTCTTCCTGAAATAACTGATGATTATGACACACAGAATTCAAAGGTTATTCACTTTATTCTAATACTAGAAGAAACTAGGTCCTGAAGTTGCTGCTTTATTTTTATTATCCTCTTCTAGTAGGTATTCAAATCTACCAGAGCCACTGGACAGCCATCACATTTTATTGTGCATGTTTTCTATATTACTTCTGCCAGCTGAGTGGGGGTGCCATGCCGTATTAAGGCTGTGAAGGCACATAGTTTGAGGGAGGTGGATGCTTCTAGGAAGCAGGAGTGAGAATCCAGGAAAAATGACAAAGGGAAGGAAGGTGGTCATATCACATAGGCGAACAGTACGGCCACGATGAAAACAAGCTGAAACTCGGGAAGGGGATCTTCCCCCATTAGTTTTACCCCCAATGAGAGTTTAGGGCCAATATTCTATTTGCCACAATTCTCTGCTGTGTGTAACTCTTTTCTTTAAGTGTACTGTGTATTTCCCAGCACAGAGTAACTTGAGCCAGTCTGGGCAGCACTTCTTCATGGATTCTGAAAAAATAGAAGATAGCATCTGAGAACCCTCAGGTTAGATGCTGTCACATACTGTTCTTTCCTTCCAAGGCAGGAGGCCAGTCTGTACCGACACATGGACACATATGGCCCAGGAGGAAGAAGAAGGTGCTTCTTTGTCGATGTTGTCATGATCTACTGCATAGAAGTCACAACATGTCATTAATTTAGAAAAATTATATAATCCCAAACTAAGAAGTGTTTCCACTCCATGGTTGATGGGAAGACTCTCATAAGACGGTCCCTGATTGTATTTGACTTGATGAGTTAGTGTCCTGATGGCCACCTGGCTCCCAGCTTAGTAGCTCTAGGGCCAAATGTCTTGGTGACACACCATGTAAATCAGACTAGATTTTATCATAAAATAGTATAGAACACAAGTCCTCCCATCCCCTAAAATGAACACATCGTGCCATGGCTTAGAAAACACTCAGCTTTTCACTGCTCTCTGTGCCTCAAATTAGGTTTTGTTGTTCAGTTGAATTTGGTGCTGTGCTTTCGATATTGAAGATCTAGGTTTTCATAAGTATATGCTTGAGAATGCTATGAACTTTAGAATTAAATGAAAGGATAGACTGAGCAATACATGTGATGTTTAGAATGCATGATTTTTGCAAGTTGTTAACGTTGTTGAGAGCAAATCAAAATAAGAAAAGTAATATCAGCATAAAGAGTAACTTCCAACAACAAACTCCTTCTTGCCACCTCAATTTGGAAGATCAGAAAGGATTCACAGTATGGCTGTATCTTTTCCCTGCCACATGCACTCATTCTTCCTCTGAATAAAGACTAGTGTTCAGTTGCATTTTCTTCCTAAAAGCTTTTAGGTAGCTATAAAACACTTTGAAATTAGGTTCTTTGTGGACTTTTGAACTTTTTATTCCCTAAAGAGATGATCATGGGATGAGGGGGCAAGAGAAGGAAGCAGGAAAGAGGAATGTCTGTTACCAGTTGGAGTGTTTTTGGATTTATCAATATAAATGTCAGTCATACAAGGGGAACATTAGAAGTGGGAATAGAACCCTTTTTTAGAGAATAAGCCTTTTTGGTTGGTGTTCTCAGAAAAGCCTGTGAGATTAAGCAGGCAAACAAAATGTTATGTCAGGAAATAACAGAGCTAGTATAGTTCCCAGTGTTACTTTTGTTCCCCTTAGAAGAGCCTGTGATGTAAACCAAAAAAGAATAAGGTTCATACTTTTACACCATGTGATTAGAGACTCTGGTCTCCCCAAATGTGGGCCTAACTGTGATTTTCCAAGTTTTCTTTTTGATTTCCATCTCTCCCCAAAGTTTTTTTTTTTTCCTATGATCTGTTCTTCCTCTTTTGTGATCTCTGAAAACACAGTGGTTTCTTCAGAACTTATGAGTCAAAAGAACTTCCATTTTTGAATACCTGCTGTCTTTCAATCACAGAGGAAGGAAGAAAGAGGAGAACCGTGGTTCATAAGGCCC
The DNA here is from genome assembly GCA_004363575.1 of Solenodon paradoxus. Taxonomy (NCBI): domain Eukaryota; kingdom Metazoa; phylum Chordata; class Mammalia; order Eulipotyphla; family Solenodontidae; genus Solenodon; species Solenodon paradoxus. Next base: position 47,393 of record RJWH01006318.1, read on the forward strand.
AGAAAGCATGGCCTTGTGCAGTCATGGAGACCGTGCTGAACACCCGGAGGGCCCAATCAGTTTGCAGAGCTGTTTCCTTCCTCCTAAAGGAATAGTCTGGAAAGGAAGGGCTAGAGTAGAGCTGGCAGTAACTCACAGCATTGGAATAGGGAGGATTCATTTAAGGAGCATCAAAATGTTGTTTCAAGTGCTGATCTATTTGAACCGGCTCTTCTCTAGAGAGTTAGATAGCTCCACCTCCTCTCTATTCCTGTGCTAATAATTACATTTGTTCCAAAAATCGAGAGCACTGTGTGCATGCACATGTGTATATGTGTGTATTTTACTGTAGAAACTTTTATGTGTGCCTACTACATAGGTGCATGCATGTTTATTTGCTCAGAAATTTTAATTATATGGCCCTAAGGATTTGTTGGAAATACCAATGAGCAGACTTCTAATCTTACCATGAATACGTTCTGTTTGGGTTTTTTTTAAGGCATTTTGCAATCTTAGAGCTTGGCCAGGGTAAGTAGCTACAAGACAGCTTTATCTCCAACACATGTCCCTTGTACCAGGCCAACCTGTGCGTTGCAATCTAGCTTGTTAATCAGATTTCCAACATGGCTTCTCTTTACAACTGAAGACTGCATTTCACCTCAAGCTGAAAGGCTCAAAGAATGGAACTCATAGTCCTTTGATGAAGCCCAGCATTGTATGGTGTCTGCTCAAAAGTATTCATTTTCTGGCAATTGTTCCTTCCCCTTTTAGTAACAGAAGACCACTCTGATTGATGTTTTAACTACCCATCCCTGTTGGACTAGCTTCAGTGCTGGGAAATTGTCAAAATGTTATGGCTTCATTCTCAGTATGATGAGTAGCAGGCCCAACAGCACAAATGTGTCCAATCTGACATATCAAAATAGATTAAGAGAAAATTCTAGTTTATGAACCATCAGGACAAATGATCTGTTTTATTTTAAAGAAATGTGAAGTGCTTGTTGAGCTTCAGCCAAAAGATAGAGCACTACCTTTTAATTAAGATGACACTTCATTTATTTTCATGCAACATTTAATTTAATCTGTTCCAATTTAATGCAAACAAGAGGAAAGGAAAACATGCATGCTATTCTACAGAAGACCCTTTGCATGGGTACTGTCTCATGGACGGATTTGATTTTATGGGGACTGAAGTGTTTAAATGGACACTAAACCAGAGCCCCCTCCCCACCAGAAAATGAGATCAAAGATAGAAGATCCCCTTACTTCCATCACAGTCACAGAGTACAGATCTCTACTTTACTTTCATACTGCTGTACTAAAATATAGGAATGTACTTTCCCCCTGTCTCCTCATGGAGAAGTCCATTGTGTGTAGAGAACACTCAGAAATGACAATCAAATCTGAAACTGAAATGTTCAAAATAAAAGTGGTAGAGAGGTGAATCAATGAATTAGTGAATTTTTGTGAATTAGCCAGAAATTGCGTTTATTAAAGTTACCCCCACACATCACATTTGCCTTCGGGGAGGTGTATGAATATTATCTCAGTGTATAGAGTGCATTGAAGGGGCCTTTGCCTCACTTTATTTTCAGGAAACATATGTAAAATTTTGGTCAGGAATAAATCAGTGATTTGGTTGTATCTACTTGAGATGGTGTCAGAGTACTCAGACAAGTAATGCTTTTAAAAAAGAAGTATTTTTTGAACAGAACACAAAAGAGATGCTGTGCAAAGGCAGCAAAAACTATTAGGTTGCATAAAATGAATATTTGACAAGGGAACGTGTAGGGAGATATCATATCATAATTGGATGGGGTCTCATCATGATGGACGCACTGAAAGGAGGATTAAGTGGCTTGAGGCTCAGAGCTTATTGCGTGTCTATACTTCTGTCCTTTGCAGAAACTGGATGATGGTGCAAGCAGAAGGGCAGCTGATCACTTAGGTGAAGTTATTTAACCTTCAGCAACACCTCATCTCTTGTGGTGGACTTGGGGTTTACACATGTCCAAAATAGAACCCAGATGAATAGAATATTCTAGATGCATCATCACTCTTTTATGATGAAATCCCAAGCTTAAATCACCTTGATACCCTGGACCAGGGTATCTGCTCCCTTATTCCCCCGACAGCCATACAGAAGTTTGTGGAGAGATGTTCAGAGAATACAATCTCCCCAAAGCATCGGTTGGTCTTCCAGAGAAAGGCACATTATAAATAAGTGTTTTACTCTTCTGATCTCATGCTATCGGTTTGGACTTGAGTGTGACCTTTAATATTTGATACATCCTGTGATGAAAAACTGAAACCAAATTGGGAGAGGAGGGACAGTGCCTTGATTCCTTACAAAAATGTCAATTTCAAGAATGATTTTTGGAAGCCCTAGTTCTTTCCACTTGAAAATTAAAGTGAGTCAAGTCGTTAACTTAGAGTGACCTAGACATTGGGCACATTGAGATCCAGACCTAAAACTTGGTGATCTCTGGGAAATTTGAAAGTAGAACCTATTGTTTAGATATTTGGAACAACATAGATTTGGTTTTTTTCTTCCTTACTTTTCTTTCTTTTATAAAACTTATCTTGGCAAACTGTTTCTCTCCAAGAAAAAAATCTTATTCCCAGAGGTTGTGATTTTTCACACTGAGATACACTGACTTTTATAATTACCTTATAGCTAAGCATTGGCAAATACTCAAGGTGAAGTAGGATGATGAGTGTTTCAAAGGCAACCTGAAAATAAGGCTAATGAGGAGAAGAAGAAAATCTTTGAAGTTATTTCAAATAAATTATCCATAGTTGGCTTATAATTGGGTACCCTATATAGAGAAATATGAAGTCATCTAATAGGTAAAAATATTTTTTAAAGTCTTACCTGTTATTGGGAGTCTATTCTCTCAGATAGTTGATATGGAATTCTGGGGATTCTGCTGTACTTGGAGACAAAACTATCGGCAATTGAAACTGGAACCAGTTAGTTAATCTAGAGTGGAAATATTAATTACACTCCTTAGTCTTATGGTTGGAAATAAATGAAACGACATGTGGAACACTTTCTAAAGGGAAAACTGTGATCTGAGATATCAAGTATCTGTTCTATCCTTGTACTATATACAAAGATACCATTGTGAAATTCAATAAGGAGCCAATCCTAATGAAACCACAATTAAAACCAGTGCATTGGTGAGAATAAAGCTTTCCCTTTGGAATTGCTTAATGGCATGGAAAAATCATTATCTCTGAGAAGATAGAATTCTTAGACTGTCTTTCTCTATAAACACAACTGAAAATGGTGGTGGCATCTATATATTCATGATTTTTTCCCACCTCTTCCCATATGTGAAACATCTAATATTCAAAATGCCCTTTTGAGGTTTAAATAAATAAATGAGCTTTCAGCCATTGGTAGATCCACATTCAGGAGTATTTAAGACCCAATTGTTGCTTCTGTATTAACACATCCATTAAATTTTACTTGCAGAGGGAAAAATGATTTATTGACATTATGGATGCACTACAATAGCCATGATGCTTTTTCTTCCCATAAAAAGGACAAAATGACCTGAAATCCTTGTATCTGTGCTCACACATATTAAACATGGATTAATTATACCTGTGCATGAACATAGACATGTCTTATTTTAATTCTAATGTTATAATCATCTGTTGTTTCAAATGTAATAAAATTCAAGGGGATAGAAAATTATTTCCAAAAATAGATACTCCAAAATTCCTTTAGAAAAGTGTTATATTTTCTTGAGACTCGGTATGAGAAGATCAAGCTAAATTTTAGTAGGATCTCCCATTCAGATAACCTTCCTTTAAGCTCTTAAATGTGCCTTCTACATCTGTTACATTAGATGGATCTTCTTCCTCACATCTTTTAGTAGCTCCCTGTTACTACTGAAAACATTCAAAAACTTAACTTTAGGCATCTGGACACTTCATTGGTTAGTCCTCTCATATGTATGTTCTGCCAATCTTCCATCCACCCATTCATCCATTCATTAACTATCCCATCCACTTATCATCCATCCACCCATTATCCATCCATGCATCCATCCATCCATTTGTCATCCATCCATCCATTATCCATCATCATCCATCCATGCATCATCCATCATCTATCCATCATTCACCCATGAATTCATCCATGATCCATCCATCCCATCTCTCCATCATCCAGCCAGCCAGCCAGCCATCCCTTAAAGTAACAAAAATTTATTGAGCCTCTAACGTCTTCTGCTAGACACTTTCAAGGTTTCTTCTGTGGATGTTTTTAATGGAAATGTTTCTGTTATGCTTCTCATGAAACAAGCTGCCTGTTTTCCCAGTTTATAGCACTCAAATCAACACAGGGCCCTTCACCTTCTCCTCAACTTGTGTTTCCTCATTTCCATGGGTAATAAGGTATTTCAGGACTCAACTGAATCTGACCTTCCTTACTGTCAGAAGTGCTTAGCAGGAACAACCTCGTCAACACCCAAGAAAGAACCACTCTGTAACAAAGCACATTTCACCATAAGGAAAAATACTTACAAATTATGAAATACAAAGCCGGCACACCCTGGTGGCCTAGTGGATAACTATACCCCCTCTGGCTGGTGAAATCCATATACATCCCCTAAGTACCCAAGTCTGGGGTCCCTGGACCAGGGATAACAGCCAAGATCAGCAGCTCAATAAAATAAATGCTTCTTCTGGTGTGCCCTGGTGGAGCAGTGGTTCATTCAAATGCCTTCGAAGGAGCACAGGCCACAGACCCCTGGGTTCAAGTCCTGGGTCCAGAGGGAAAAAACTAGCATGAACAGCTAAATAAAAATAAAGGTGCTTCCTACTCCTCTCTCTTCCTGCTGCTTCCTCCTCACTGTCAGTCCTGCCCACACCTTGCCATTAGAAAAAGAGCAGTTCAAATACAAATCTGTTGTGAGGTCAGCATAGAGCCTGAGAGCACTAGTCATGGAGCAAAGCCATGCACAGTCTTATCCGGGTGTCTTCCTTCATAGAATTTGAGAGACTGCAGTTTTATCCATAAATTACTTGAAAGCCTCTTCATGCTGGGAGTGTGAAGAACTGCTGAGCAGACATCAGTCTTTTCAACTGGGTTATTTCCAGCCTTGCTGAAATACAAAGGCAAATTATGAATATGGAAAGCTCCTTGGGATCAGGGAGCACGTGTTAACACAGTGGGATTAGTAGAAGCATGGCTCATAGTTACCAATAGATGAGTTGATATTGATATCATTTCTTGATGTCAATATTTATTCAGTGCTTGTTACATTCAAGTATAATATCACAAAGTGTGCGTGTACGTTGTCAATGATTATGATGATTTGATTGGCTGGCCACAAAACTTTTTGATAGTGCTTTTGTGGTCAGAGAGAAAATAGAATTTGATGAGTATTTTACAGGCGAATAATTGGGAAGGTAACTGTCCAATTCTAGAATATGACACCAGTGGTGTCCAACACTGTTCCTGCTATGTAGAGTTTTCCACATATGGTAACAAAAGTGACTGACTAAGGGCAGCACAGTCCTGATCACACCCCACACGTGTACTCTAGAAGAAAACTCATGTATTTCAGTGTTGGTAATAGGAACAATATGTGACTTGAACCGTGAAATGTATAAGCTGTTAGAAGGAAATTTTTAATGTGAAAATACCTCATTAAATGTGTCACCTAAATGTGTTTCCACACATGAGCAAGGGGTAATTAGAAAATGATGGTTATGCTGTTTCAGAGCATAGACCTTGAAGACCCAGTTTCTATTTTTCAGGATGGGGTCTAATTTCAGTCATATCTCAGAGTATGCACTTGCTTTCTAGGAAGTAAAATAAGTTGTGTTACAATTCGATTCATCCACTTGCTTACAGAGTTCAGTATAATGTTGGGTTTCGGCTCCTTTTGACAATGTCATAAACACACAACACTGGCCAAGGACACGTGTTGAAAAGAGCAGAATTTTATGTAGTTCTTTCTTCCAGATAACCTGATAATTATGGAACTATTATATCTTCCAGGTAATATTGCCCTTGCGAATAATTCCAGAGGAGACTGAGTGCCGAGATAATTGGATCAGTAGGGAAGCAAGATTTCTTCTTTCTTATTCTCTCTTTAAAATTATATGAAAAACTTTCCATATTTGCACATTTCCCTTTCACACTGCATTGGTAATCATTATTTCCCATGTCTTCTTTCTAGCATTAAGATGTGAAATCTCCTTAATATGAACTAATGTGTGTGGAGAAGGGGGCATTTGTTTATAGATTAAAAGGGCCAACAGGGATCTTGAGGGACTCGTAGTGGTTTTTTGTTTTGTTTTTCCTGTCTCCAAGCAGAAATGTAAAGACCTTCCCAGAGCGATGTTAAAATCATTTCCGAATTCCTACCCTAGAGAATCCCTGATAGATTGAAGCACTCAGCAGCCTGTGGCAAGGTAGGACAGGTGGCACGGGAATGTCCCCAGGCTCTTGGCTTCCCCGTGCCCTTGGCAACACCTGTCCCAAAGAGAATGTGCTGGCAGTGCCGTCATGCCTCTCGGGAGCATGTATTTCAAGTTTGAAACAATGACGCGCACGTCATGTCCTTCAGTGAGTATTTCTTGCTCACAGGAAGAAGAAGGCTTCTGGAAGGTCAAGTTATTGGCTCCCTTGAGGGGAACATTACGAGGTCAGCTGCCCACAGGGAAGGACAGGTCCTAAGAAACACAGGTGAAGGTTTGGGGAGCAGGGAAAAGTGGTAATCCTTTCATTTAACGTGTCAAGAAAGAAGCAGTTTACAAGAAAATGGTGACCAGGATGTGAATTACACAAACCTGGGTTGGAACACTGTCTTCATGAATTTAGTAGCTAAATTAGTTTCGGCAAGTATTCTAGCAGTTTCCTTATCTGTGGAATGGGAATAGTTAATAATGACCTTGTAGTGTCAAGCAAAGTAGAGAGGAGTATCCATTGGATGAGAGATGTGATGGTGGGGGCAGGTCTTGGGTGACTCAGAACAATTTCATAAAAGCGGCAGGAAGCCACATGGCAGGACTGAGGAGCAGTGCCATGGAGCAGACAGAGCTGAGGAAGTTTGGCTGCTAAGGGGAGAGAGAAGGGTTAACAGAATGTGAGCAGGCATAGAGGCTCAGGACCTCTTTACAAATTAAAAATTATTAAAGACTCCAAGAGCTCTTATTGATAGGGGATGTATCTATGAACAGCATTTATTGTGTTAAAAAATTAAATTGAGCAGTTTAAAACATTAATTAAAAAACAAGCCCCCTCTGTGATTCAGGCAGCTAAGGTGCAGGCTGTGAAAGCCGTGGACCTGGGTTTAAGACCTGCGGCCTAGGGGGTAAAATGAATCTATGACATATTGACATCTTTAAAGAAACAATCCTATTACGTAAAATTTCGTGAAAAAAGTTAAGAGTTCCCCTAACAAATTTTTAAATGTCTGATTTAATAGAAGTAGCTCGATTCTCACCTGCTTCTGCCTTTAGTCTTGCAAATTCACATACCATCTAACCTCTGGAAAATTCCATTGTGTATTCATGAGAAAATGAGAATGAGAAGGCAAATTGAAATGAAAGGGTCTTTAATATTATGAAAATAGTTTTGAGGCGTGCCCTGGTGGCTACTGCTTAAGGCCACTGGATGTAGCCTATATGTGTGTGTGTGTGTGTGTGTGTGTGTGTGTGTATACACACACACACACACACACATATATATCCATCCATCCCAAGACCATATGTATCATCCAAGGTTTGAGAGCCGGGCTAGCGGGAACAACAAAATGAACAACTAAATAAAAATAAAGTGCTTCATTTTCCTTTCTCCCTTGCTGCCTACTTGCCTTCATTCCTGCAAGCACCTTTCCTTAAATAAAAGCAAAGGAAATTTGCCATTGCAGACCCCCCAAGAGGGGTCCCTGGGTAATTTTTGAGGATTTCTGATGTGGAGACATTCACACATTTTTGTTCTACGTTAGTTGGGAGGGATTTGAGTGGTGATGACTGGTGCTCAGTCAGGTTGCAGCATTAAGAAATTTTCTGAGTTAACTGGGACCTGCGGAGGTCATACCTCAAGGGCATTCTTCTGGAGAACTGGGAGTGAGTAAGATGGAGCTGCCAGTTCAATAGATGTTGGTCATGTCTACCATGGACCAGGGGCCCTGACCATCAGCTGAGGGAGACTGACCACAGTAACATCTAGTCTGGCTCAGGGGATGTGGCGCAGGTAGTCAGGTCAGGCAATGCCTTGAAGTGGGAATCCACTTCAGCCAGAGGGGCACCAAGGTGCCAGGAGTGAGCATGGTGCCCACAGAAGAGGGAGGTAACAGCTTGGCTAGTAGCTGTGTGGTAGAAGCTTTGGTGTGTTGGAGCCAAGGCCAAAAGCTCCTTGGAGTCAGGTCCTGGAGGAAGTGTAGCCTTTATCTTGTAGGTAAGTTGAGTTCTTGGTGATTTTTTTTTTTCTTTTGTGTTTTTCCCTCCCACAAAAGGGACTTTGTTGTTTTTGTTTTTTTTTTGTTCTTTCTTGTTTTGTCTCATCAAGCAGACAGTGCTGTGTGCAGGCCTGAGTTTCAGGAGGTGTGTGTAGTGGAAAGAAAAGAATGCTTGAAGGCTGAGAGACCTGGGGCAGTCCTTGCACCTTCTGACCACGTTCCAGGGAGTACTGAGCTAAAGCTAGGAATGGATGGCAGGGATGCCTCCTGGTGGCTGGAGGGAAGAGACTGGGAATCCTGTTTGCTTTTCATTTTATTGTAGAAACTTTGTTTTACAGATTAAAAATAAACTCATATGCATAGGTTCTCCATTCCTCAAGTATATGTGAACACAGCCTGCCCTCCACCACATCACCAAGTGTTCTTCACCATTGTCCTGTGGGCCCGGTCACCACTTGCTCCAACCTCCTTCTCATTCCATTTGATTGTCACTTAGCTCATCTGTCTCAATTGGCAGGGGAAGGAGAAAGGTGTGGCTGGAAGCTCTTTCAGTTATCGAGTTAGCAACTGCCATCAAAGATATGTAAGTAAATCCATTACTAATACAGGAGTGGAAGTCAGAAACAATTGCACGGCTCTCCAAGAACTCAAGAAAGCATATGAAACAGTAAAATGGGAAATAAAACATAAACTCAGTTTGTTTCTTCCCCTTAAAGTCTCTTCATTATGGAACAGCAGGCAATTTTAAACTAGTCATCCCCACTTATCCAGGCTTTCACTTGCCTCGGTTTCCATTATCTGCAGTCAACCATGGTCCAAAAAATAACCCACATGAAAAAAGATACTTTGAGAGGGGAGAGAGACCATGTCCACATAACTTTTATTGCAGCAGATTGTTAGAATTGTCCCCTTTTCTTCTTATTACTGTTCATCTTTTCTTGTGCCTAATGCATAGACTTTATTGTAGGTATGTGTGTAGAGGGAAAAAAACATGAAGGATATGGGGTTGGGTGTTCCTCACGTTTCTAACCTCCAGTTGGGGTCTTGGAACATAACCCCCACAGATATGGGAGAATGACTGTATATATAAACAAAAAAAAAGTCTTAAGAGATAAGAGCTGCCCTTCTGTGGTGGGTAAAAATTAAGGATGAGGATAGAAGGAAGTCATAGAAGAAGTAAAATCTCTGTGGTATCACGTACTGTGATATGAATGACCGACAGCCCATTCCTGGTTCTTTTAAGACTAAAAGCGGCTGCCTTTATCTTCTCCACTCTCTACTGGGAAATCGGTCCCTTCTTTGCAGAGTTTAGGGAAGATTGATGAGAATGTGTGAGAGTGGCTTAATCTCCTTGGGTCAGGCCCCCTTTGCAAGCGCACATTGTGATCATTACGACTCATTATGCCTCTGT